>CAIGQQ010037872.1:7756469-7775756 GCA_903798035.1 Danio albolineatus | reverse complement strand
CCAAAACACTGGCAAAGAAACAACACACTGAAACATAGAAAACCCCACTGCATTCTGAAACGCTAGTAGGCAGAGTTTCTGTATCGAGATTCTTTACCAGTGTTTTGGGTTTATGCCAGAAGTGCTACTATAGTAGTAGATGTATCTCAAACTCTCACTCATTCAAGGAATGAATGTTCAAAAACTTTATTCACAAAAAAAAAAGTTTTCATCCGAAGCTTATTAAACATTAACACCACTAGCCTCTCATGGCTCTCGGCCTCACAAACGCTTGTTACAGATACTAAAGTCCCTTTAAGGCAAGTCATTTCACTCAGCAGCCATCTTTGAAATGCCTCTCACATACTGTAATTTGCTTGGGTATTCTGTTTGAATGGGGAAACATCAAATTCTCAAATTAATTCCCAAGCTTACAATTCAATTTGAAATTAGGAATCACCAATCAAATTAAACAACAACCGTGTCTTTAGTTTCATTTCTACATATTCTATTTACACAAAATATGCAGAAACTCACGCCTGCGCCAAACCCCTCCCCTGGAGATTCATTACTCTATATTGATCGATGATTGGCTCTTGTACTAGAAGGCAGGGCTTCATTTGTCATATTGACCGTTAAACCTTTCCCCATTCAAAACTATACGAGTGACACTTCTTGTGTATTTTATAGTCTTTGCCGATACTAAGCCAACCACATGTAGTCGCAGTGATGTAAATACATTTTTGAAAAGCACGTGTCAGGGTACAGTGAAGGATATGCACATTATGCACTGAGTGTTCTTAAGTCAAATGCATATTGTCAATCATAAATGCATTTAAGACTAATTTATTGTCTTTTATTTCAACACCCAGAGCACCTTGGCCAGCATCCACAGCCAGTTCCTGTTAAACGTGGAGGCTCTGTCTGACTTTTGGTCAGTGCTGGATGAGATCGATGAGAAGACATGGGTGCTGGAACCAGAAAAACCCACAAAAGCCGACTCCACCAGAAGAATCGCCATTGGTAACATTACATTCATATTACTACATTTGAATCTCATTACCAGCAGATCATCCACCATCAAACAATACCCATCCACAATGATTCCCTGTGATATTAACCCACCATAGCACTGTTCTTCCCCAGGAAACAATGTCTCAATAAAGGTACAAATTGACCCTAGACACCCCAAAATGCTGCCGGAGTGCTGTTTGCTCGGGGCTGAGCACGGTAGGCATTTTTCATATCTGCAGATCTCTCTGTTTATCTCCATAGAGCTTTTATTACGCTTTCCTGCGTGTGAGAGGCAGCTCGGATGTGAAGACTCATGCCTCACTCTCGTGCTCTTGTTTTTCAATTACCTCCGTACATAAGTGCACATGCTGTAAATGCTTTACTGCATTTAGACAGCAGCGCTACAGTCGGAGCGGCCGAGCTGACAGCCCGCAATATGTTTGCGGCGCAACGTGCTTTTAGATTCGGAGTGAGATGGTGCTGGAATGGAGGTCAGTTTGCTCTATTTAAGCCGCCGTGATTGTTTCTTTAAATCCAAGGTCATGCTTGGCTGACAATGGCACACAGAACACATTGTCGGTTGCCTAGCAATGTTATTCATTGATATTAAATCCACACTTCAATAGTCAAGACGGTGGCAGCCGCGGACCCTCCGAGCGCGGGGTCAGACAGAAATATTGCTTTTTGCATTTACAAATGACAAACAGAGAGTGCGGCTATCACGTTCCTCCCAGATTGATCTCTCGGGTGGAACAGCCATGATGAGCGCGTTTTATTTGAATTATTTGAATATTTCCCTTTCTGTCAGACGGTTTGTCACAGTAGGAAATGCCCTGTTCTTTCGGCCGCTCTGCTGTGGCATTTCTTGGAGAGAATAGAGATTAGAGGTAAGAAATGACGTGGTTGTGCATTGTCTGTCAGCGCTCGGCGATCAGGTGAGGAACGCTGAATGAGAGATGAGGTAGAGTTAATTGAAACTGCTCGGCTACATTAGGGGGGTGAGCGGCGTTCTTGCCTTCATATACAACACTCCCTCGGGCTTGTTTTTTTTTTTGCCATGCAGATTGATTGATATGATTTATGTTGATGGCTTTTTTGTCCCCCAGTGCTTTGCAGACATTATGAAGTCCAGTGTGTAATGCTATTATAAAAACAAAAATATGTATGTTTGTTTTAATAACGAATAACAGATAGCAGCTTAACTGTGTTAAGGTCATCAATGTATCTTGTCAAATGTAATAGCTTTCAATGCCAGTTTCACCACCACAGCAATAACAAACATTAAATTACTACTGAATACAGCTTTATTAACTAAATTAAATACATTTAAATATGTTATATTATTAAATATATGTTAATCTGTAGACAGCAGTTAGAATATTTTAGTGTCATTAAGTAAATGTTTCATTTTTATTAGTAAATATATAATGGTTATACCTATGAACAATTAGCATATGATGGATAGATAGATAGATAGATAGATAGATAGATAGATAGATAGATAGATAGATAGATAGATAGATAGATAGATAGATAGATAGATAGATAGATAGATAGATAGATAGATAGATAGATAGATAGATAGATTTTGTTGTACTTTTGACAATTATTGCAACAATTTTGTTAAAAAATTGTAACACTTTTATGTGTCTTTCAGTGGTCACTCCTTTAAGGAATAAGTTGAATGCCAATATGCATTTATGGTAAGCAAACATGTTATCATATATTCAATCTGAACCTGATCTGTGGAGATGCTGCATTGATTTTAGCATAAATGTGCTATTTTTATTTGCAGCAGATATTTATTTTATTTAAAAAAATGTTTGTGCATATCTGTATTACAGTGTGAAATGAATCCGAAACCGCACAGTGAGAATGTCTTGGCCCATACGTTGATTCTCACAGTGATAGCCTGCATTTTTTTGGGCTGTAATCACTGAACTGTATTCATTATGCCTTCATGACTGTGTGTGTTTAATTAGTGCACGAAGGTCTGATTTCCTCATCTCTTCTCAGGAACCCTGACTGCACTGTCCTACAGAATATGAAAGATGTGTTGGAGATTGAATTTCCATCGCCTACCACCCACGAAAAATCTGTACGTTGCATATTTTCGTCTCATAGACTGCCACTTACTATTAGTTCCACAGCACCATTACATTTTGAGGCTTGCAGTGTGTGTGTGTGTTTGTGTGTATGTGTGTGTGTGTGTTTCCACCTCCTTTTCTCTTTATGTTTTTATCATCGGGAGAGGTGGGTACGCATTTCCTTTAATTGGGTTGTTTACAGATAAGATCATTACAATATCAAAGGTGGCAGAATCTTCAGCACTATCAAGAGCTGTTTAATCATAGCTCCGCCATTTATCTTTTTTTCTGTGTGCATTTTTTTTCCCTGCTTCCTCTCTTTCAGCTCGCAGGTTGAAAGGGCGCAGTGTTTATTCACAGTCTGTACTGCAGATTAATGCTTGACCATCATTAACATTCTGAAGCGAGAAAAGTTTCCTTGACCAGATGTTGAAATTTTTATCTTGCATCCTTTTAATGGATTGCAGGAGCATTAAAAAAAAAAAACTTCTAATTATCCGAATGGCAATATGCAAACATGGACAGTGGAGGAGAAGCAGAGGAATGGGTGGGGGGTTGTGAGACTGAGGCGTCTTTGCTAAGCAGAGGAGGATTGTGTGAAGTGCAGGTCAAGCACATATAGAGATGATGAGTCCACCTGAGCCTTCTCACCCTGTGGGAACAAATATGAGCCGCTGCAATATTCAATTTCAAATGTCGAATTTCACATCTCAGAGAGAAAAAATATGAGATGTGATGATTTGATGATGTTTTTTGTTGGTTTTGAACATTTTTTAACAAGTTATTGAAAAAACTAAGAGTAAAATTAGACTTTTATTATGTTTTTTAATTGTTTAAATTAAAAAAATAATAATTATATTAGATCATACAGTCATTATATTGCTTAAGTTTTAAGATTTGGATTTGTTCTTGTCTTTATTAAATGTAAGTCCATATTAAAATATTAAATTCAACACAATTTCTCTTTTGTGTCCAATACCTAGTGTGTGTGTTTTTTTTTTTAAGCAATCCCAGGTGAGACACAAAATAATGACTGAAATGTTACTGGTCGGTGAACTAAAACTTTTTTTTTTTACTGACAACTTTGTACATCTGACAGCTAATGTCATTTTATGGTTGTGTTCTCAGAGTTTCAGTGTTGAATGTGGAATCTGCTATTCTTATCGACTTGAGTCAGCCATTCCAGATCAGGTCTGCAATGACCCACGCTGTGGCCAGCCTTTCCATCAAGTGTGTCTTTATGAGGTAAGAAACACTGACTCAATCCATCCATACAAAAATAAGATTTTTAGACAAAACACTGCACAAAGTCCAATTCCTTAACCAATTAATATTTTGTTAGCATTTCTATCATTTAAAGGGGTGGTCCACAATGATATCATATTTTAAACTTTTAAAATATTTTTAATGGGTCGTGGAGTGTGTAATTTGTCATTTATTTTGCTTATACCGGACTTTTATTTTGAAATGCATGCAACAACAGTTCAGTTTAGTTCGGGAACTGAACATTTCTCTACCCTAACCGCTGTTTACAGTATTTATCGTTTTTACTTTGTAATATTTCTATAATTTGATACATTTTGTTAAATGCAACAATACAATATTGTTTATTTGTAAGTCTTTGTGATTTTCTTATGATTTATCTGTCACTACTTGTGTATGTTAACAAATTAATTATAATTTCTAAAATTATAGTTCCTAAAAAATTGGGTTGCGGCTTGATGACCATGTAAAAATGTGGATCCCATGGCCAAACCAGTTGAGAACCACTGCTTTAGCTGATGTGTAATGTACCTGTGTGAGCATAAACAACATCTCTGAAAGTTATACGCTCAAAGTTCAATCCAAAGGAAGACATTGGCTGTTTCTCAATTCCAAGAACGCAGAGAACAGACTTGCGTTCTTGTAAAGACCGGTCTTGCCAGGTTACATCGGGAGAACGAACTCGGGAGACCGCGAGGACAGAGAACGCATCCTGTGAGAAATGAGATGCTGCGTTCTTCCTGATGGTCACATGACCTTTACGCATCTTTAATAGAAAATGATTTAAACATTACAGCATCCATACAACGATTTATTGTTTCCCCCACGTTTCATAGCATATACTCTGCATAAAGACATTATAAATATACGTTGCACAACACAAATAAAATCTATTTTAATATGAATTTCAACAAATAAACACTATTAACGTGTTTAAACTTTATGGCTTTATTAAGATTTTCACGTTAATGTTTACTTTCACAGTCTCATTTAGGGAAACTCCTGAAATAAATAAGTGTCATCTCTGAACTTTAATAATAAATCTTTACAAAATGCTGCGTTTCCCACCTCCAGTCGCAATGACTTCTGAGACTTCCAGAGTGTGTTCGGTGCTCAAGTCTGCATCGGTGCAGCCTCAATATTAAGAACTCATCCGGGAACTTTCACGCGTCCTCCGTTCTTGCGGTCTCGAGTTTTGGAACTGAACTTCGGCGGATGATGATAACGTTACACGAGAACACTAGGAAGCAAGACCGCTGAAGAACGTATATTGAGAAACAGCCATTGGCTATTACAGAGTTAGCTTAGCAAAGCCTACAGCGAATGAAGTTTGGGGACTACAAAAAATACATCCGGGTTAATGATGTCATAAACCCTCAGGCAAGAGCATACACTCTGTGCAGCAAAGGGGCGTGGCCAGAGGTGCTGTAATGTTATAGCAGAGATGCTTCCTGATGACATGGAGTCGATCTGTGAATCACAGCACATTATTAGCTGACCAATCAGAGCCTCTTGAGGGCAGGCCTTTCAGAGGAACTAGGACAGTCATTTTCATGTTAGCTGAGTAGCTGTATATAATCAAAGTAAGATATATTAAAAAAATAACGTGATTTTTATTTTATTTTGTTTTTCAAATGAAGCATGAGCACACATTGCTTTGCACCTAATAAACACAACCAAGCCCTAAAAATACACTCTGGACCACCCCTTTAAAGGAAGTCTTAGGTATTCAGAATCTAAGAAGTTTCAGCTCAAAATATTACACAGATTATAAAATGCACTAAATGCTCACTTTTAGGTGGAAGCAAAGACATGCTGTATTCATGTGTCTACATATTTTTTAGAGTTCACAAACAAAACATGTTTGTTGTTTGTATAGAACCCAGAACATAAGTGTAGATTCTCGGTTAAAAACACTAAAGGCTGCAATATTTCAAAAACACTTAAATTTAGATATCATTGGTTACTATCTATGGGCAGCACAGTGGCTCAGTGGTTAGCACTGTCACCTCACAGCAAGAAGGTCGCTGGTTGGAGTCCCGACTGGGCCAGTAGGTGCTCCGGTTTCCCCTACAGTCCAAAGACATGCGTTACACAGTAGGTGAATTGGGTAAAAACAAAATTGGCTGTAGTGTATGGTTAGTATAGTGTATAAGTTCAGTACTAATTTGTGGCTGGAAAGGCATCTGCTACGTAAAACATATGCTGCAATAGTTGGCGGTTCATTCCACTGTGGCAACCCCTGTTAAATAAGGGACTAAGCCGAAGGAAAATGAATGGTTACCATCTATGAAAGTTAACAGCATGTGTACTGGCATATTAGATCTAGAAAAAAATAATCTCTTGAACGTGGTGAACAATTATTTATATTCAGGATATTATTTATATTATGGTGGCATCTGTGTTCCTAAAACAAAAATTTTGACTACAAACAATTAAAATTTCAGAAAGTGTTAAGAGATATTGATTTACAGATTTAGAATAGCCTAATTTAGGCTGCGTTTACACATCAGTGACACACATCAAGTTTTTCCCTTGCATTTTAAAACAGATTAACATTTACAGAATGATTCATGTTTAAAACGTACTGAGTTTGCCACACCAGAATTTGAAGTGGCTATGTATAGTTTATTTGCCATGTGTGTGTCATGTCAACGAACAGGCAAAACGTCCCTTTAGAGTGAACTTGTTGCTTTTTAATTTTTTTCAGCCAGCTCAGATCAAACTGTACCACTGTGCACTAAAAGACGTTGAAGTGCACAAAGCATAATTCGACCCTTCTAAATCTAATTTGGATATATTTGTCTTCACAGTGGCTGAGAGGTCTGCCAACCAGTCGCCAAAGCTTCAATATTGTGTTTGGAGAATGTCCTTACTGCAGCAAGGTAATATTAAACTCCATTGCAAAAATATACCAAGAGCTCTATAAAGAAATTCATTTTATTTGAATGCCCAGTTAAATTGGTTAAAACATACAGTTCAGTTTGTTCCAAGTGTTAAAAAAAATCCTAAAAATACTTTGTCTATATTTCAGCCCATCACTGTGAAAATGGTCACAGGAAATGCTTGACAACAGTCTGTTCATTCAGATTAGCGTTGTGTGGCATTACGGCTCCAGTGAGGATAAAACCAACATCCAACAACCGTTAATATCATAACAACCAGGAAAATCAATATACTTTTGATTTGCCATTTACTTTGGTTTCCAAATCCACTTCCTCTTCTGCTGTTCCGTTTAAGTTTCAGTTCACAAACATCACTTTCCCAGTGGTCTTCATCTTCATCATCGGTTTCGTCCAATTGTTTTTCCTCCCAGCTGTGTTTGTCGTTCCTCCTGCAGTCAGCTTCACTGCTGGCTACTGCATAGTGGACATCCAATGATCGAGTATTTGTTTGTCGGTAGTCATACTGGTGGTTTTGTCTCCTCTTGGTCATCCTGGTCTTGCCCTCATAAACAACTGCATTCTTTTTTTCCTGTGTTGTTAAAGCAAATTAGTTTTGTTTTGTTTTTTTCACACAGCACAAGGGCTTGATTGTTAAAACACTTGATTATAACAAACAATAAAGACTGCATGCTACATACATCTAAGTCAGAATCCACCATTTTCTGCATTGTTTACTACATTGCTCAGTATTTTTTAAAATCTTTTGCGTTTATCGTTGATTGTAAAGTGCTTTGAGCTAGAGAAAAACACTAAATAAATTAAATGTATCGTCCATTAAACCATTTTTGCATTTCCTGTGACTCTTTCAAAACATTGATCAGTTTAAGTGAGTGAAGGACTGTCTATTTGGCATTTGGCTTGTGTTCTGTTGCTGGTTTTACTTGTTCAAGTTCCTGTCTCTGCCTGGCTCCTGCTCTTGTTCTAGGATGAACTCGTGGAGGCAGGGGCTCGTATTCATCACTGATGTCCTCATCACTTTCGTAGGGCATAGGGTTTTGCCTGATGCTTCCTTTAGCTGCTGGGTCAGTTCTGATGGGCCTCTGTAAAGACGGCAACAAGAATGAATTAAGCAAAGAAGAAAACCACTGTATGATGGCACTAAATATGTAGTATTTACATGAGAAACATCAAATAATGCTGAAAAGTGTAACAGTTCCCACAAAAATATTAAGGGGCAAAACTTTTAAATGTTGATACTAACGAGAGAAGTTTGTTGGGCACTTTATCAGCATATGATTGATTTCTTTAGAAACATGCAGCTAGAGAAATAGCCAAATTAAAATCAAATCTAAATGAAAATTTACCTGGTAAAAATTTACAATTAAATCTATAAACCAAGAATCATTTTCAGTTTAACTCAAAGTGTGTAGCATCACCCATTTGTTTTTGTAATATTATGTATTTATTCATTGTTTGTTTGTTTGTAATTAGTCATTTTAAGGGATGCTTTAATTTGTGTTTAATCTTTTACACAGAGTAAAACACTATGAAGAAATAAGTCATTATTTTAGCATAAAAATTTCTAAATAATAATAACTATTTGATTAAATAGTCCAAACCTTTGAAAATAATGCACCTTTCCACATACAGTATACATGCCAAGGCAGAACATTATTCAACCAGAAGTGAATTTCCTAACAGCATCATTAGTTGACAATGGTTCTGTCATTACCAAAATAACATTTAACAAAGCGCTGTTTCCCTAATCCATAGTTCACATTCACAGAATAGCAAACTTGTGGGGATGAAACTACAGTTCTCAACCTGTGGTTCATGGAATAGTTTCTTCAGATTGTGGACTGCAATACAGCATACTGTTTATACACAAATGTCATCCTACTTTTTTAGTTTGTTGGAAGTAGGCATGGGACGATAACCGTTTTCAAGGTTTACCGCGTTATGGAACAGTCAAGGTTTTCATACCGCCAAAATTTTCTGCTATACTGTTCCTAAGGTATGTGTAAGATTTTTTTTATTTACATTTGTTTTTTTTGTTTTTTTTTTTAGGTGTAAATTGTAAAGACATCTGTGTTTTTGAAACAAATGAAGACAGCAGAATCAATGATTCACTTGAATTATTTAGCCTGACATGTTTACTGCTCCAAAGTACTTTAAATGTTTCTCAAAATAAAATATATTGTTCAAAGGGGGAAAAAGTTTTGTTTTTTAGCCAGACATTTAAAAAGAATATATTTTAGAGCAGTAATCACAATACCATCATACCGTGAAACCGCGATTTTTCTTATTCAAGGTTTTCATACCGTCAGAATCTTATACCGGCCCATGCCTAGTTGGAAGTAGGCATGGAAGGATAACCGGTTTCAGGGTTTACCGCAATTTGGAAAAGTCAAGGTTTTAAAACCACTAGAATTTTCTGTTATACCATTCCTAAGGTATATGTAAGGGTTTAATACGTTTTTTTTATTGTGTTGTAAAGAAATCTGTGTTTTTGAAACTAATGAAGATTGCAGAAGTTAATGCTGTATTTTAATCATTTAGCCTGACACAGTTTACGGTTTCAAAATATTTTAATTATTTCCTAAAATAAAATATATTGTGTTCAATGGTGGGGGGAAAGTAGTTTTTGTACCCAGACATTTAAAAAGAACTCTTTTAGAGCAATAATCACAATACCGTGATACAGTACTGCGAAACTGTGATATTCTTAATTTAAGGTTTTTATACAGTACCGTCAGAAACTTCCACCAGCCCATGCCTAGTTGGGAGTGATGCTAGTTTCTCAAATAATGCAGAATACTATTCTATTCTTGCCGAGTTATGCCTTTTTTGGGGGGAACTGTCATTCAGTTATGTTTTTTTTATTCATACCTGCTTGTGTGTCTGTGGTTTGGTCTTGCTCCAGACTTTGTTTGGTGATGACACACCCAACTGTTCCTCATCAATTTCCTCTGCTGTCACCGCAGGCTTTGATCTGCCCGTTTTTTTCTCAGTAGTCTTGGGTTGGCTTGCGGCCTGTGGGAGGTTAAGTTAAATTAGATGACAGAAATTTACTTGCTTTTGTCTCCGAGCATTCATGAGAGAGAGAAAGAGTGCACTCTGTGTTCCTTCCCTGACCTGAATCCTGAGAGGAGAAGACCTGCCCTGATTAATGGCATCTACTACTCTCCCTAAGGTGGCAACTGTCCAAACTAAATTTGGCCACAGATCACCAGCGAGGTCAGCTGTAGGCAAAATAAACTCCAGGAGTGTTGGAGTGACACGAGGAGCTGCTGGCCTCACGCTGCCTGACGTGGTTTCAGGAGAGCCGAGACACGAGGGGGACATTGATGGTGTTGTTTTAGCTTTTATTCAAAGGGATCTGTAGCTACGTCGTCTAGAAGGAGATGAACAGAACCACAGAGAAAAATAGAAGTACAAAGAAGAGGGGATTCTCAAATCTTAATGTCCTTGCTCGTGACACTGATGCTTTCCATCTGCGCCAAATGTAGGGTGGTCAAGATCAGAATTAAAAGACTAAAAAGTCACATTGCTTTGTTAGAATGTTCCATGTTTTCCAGCAAAACAAAAATGCACTGATACTGCAACTATCATCCAAACTACATATCAAACTTTGTGTCCTGAGGTGAGGAGATGGATAAACAAGTACAGTATGTGCAGTAACACCTGGTAGACTTATTTTGTCTGATTAATCATCTTGCAATACACTGTATGCACACAGTCTGCATGGACATACAGTTTAGCTGCATGTGGATGGTGGCGTCCATGAAAAAGTCAAAAGGACAGTGGACAAATTGTTCCAGAGTAAGAATTGGTGAAGAATAGTTTGGCCATTTATTGTGATGGTTGTAAAGGCTGTTAATTTTTGCTGCCGATATCCAATAGTGCCAATAAGTATCTATGTGACCAAGAATTTTGCATTGGGGGAAAGAATTTACCCACGCAGTACTTGCATTGTGTTCAAGTTCATCAGTTTGTCACATTTAAAAAAAATGTTTTAAGAAATATTCCACTACAGTTTCTTAGTTCATTCATGTGCATGACTCATTCTAACTACAATTATGATATTTTTTTTATTCAAATCACAATTTGTATGATTCATGCTTTATTCATAAAGCACTTGTAAAATGCAAAGGTCAATCTAAAACTGCAGAACTGAGATGTGTTCTGCAGGTGGTCCTCTGAATTACTTACTGTGCAGAGTGGTTTCAATATCAGAGAGTAAATGACACCCTAAACACTGAGGGTATTTACCAAACCTTCTCTAAATCCTCAACACTGAGCCTTCTCTATTGACCACAGATCAAACTGCTGGACAGCTTCAGAAAAAATGAGAAGCAATTCTAAATGCCGATCTTTTGGCCTCTGCAAAATGTGTGTATTCAACAGCCCCAAATTGGGTTGCTCGGGTGTTCATGAAGTTCAGCGGTTCAAGTTGGCAGTGATCAACTGTGAAGTGATTCCAGAGGAATTAAGGTCTCTCCACTCCAGACCTCTTGAGAGCCAATAAGCCTTTTGGCAAGGTCAGCAAAGGTTAACCTATGACTCTACAGTCAAGATTCACCATCTCATTCTCCTTATAAAGGAAAAATGCCATTCTTGTCTTTCGCCAGCATAATAGAGCACAGAAATCTGACATGGTGGATTCTGCCATGGAGGCATCATGTTGAAGGCACACACACGTTGAAATGCAAGTCTGTGTGTGATTGCAATAAATAAGAGTGCTTTAATTAAATGGCTCTCTTCTATGGTTTTAACACTGCACTGAGCTGTGGCTCTAGGCTGAGGGCCTTCTGTAACTCTGAGTCTGTCACCACTGTGTAAATCTCCTTTTTTTCTGGTTTGCACCAATTCAGTCCAACTCCAACGCCGCCAATAGGCCAGTCAGACTGCTCTGAACAGGAGTGGGAGGCAGTGTAGCTGGGAAAGGGTCAGAGGAGGGTTCCCAAACCTGAGCATCTCCTTCTCTCTCCCAGACAGATAAATCTGCCGCAGCCCACAGGCTGCTCTGAATGCTCCAGCCCCGGCTCATATGGTCTCGATTAAGACTACTGGGCTGTTGTGCCAAAGCATCTCACACTCACCCTTTGTGTAGTTGGCCTGACCGTCTCTGAAGCTCTCTGCCTGGAGAGGTCCAATGGGCCCTGCAGCCCGGTCGCTGACAGAACCATTCTGAGGGCCTGGTAGTCTGGCTTTTCATTATAGCCAAGGTCTTTCACTCTGGACAGGAACTGGGCAATCTCTGTAGGGGGACAGAAAGAAAGACATCCGAATATGTAAAACCTAAAGGCATCATTTACAATTAAAAAAATAAAATGGTCATTAAATTTCAAACAAGTTCATAATAGGATAGTAAATGATAACAGAATCTAATCCAAAATCTTGCGTGGACTATCCCTTTAATACTCAGAAAACAATTCTTAAAAATTATATGTTGAGCAGGACACGTTTTTAGAAACACCTCATCAAATATCCCGAATGTATCCTTTCTGGAAAACTACACAAGTGAGGACTACTGTGGAGGTGGATTGTGGTTGCGTATTTGCATAATTCACAGATAAACCCCAACTGTGCTGGTGTGCATGTTTTATGTTGATGTATCCTGCAGTTGACCTAGATGCTAACCGAAAGCATGCACGAATGTCCGGCCAAGTGACAACCTGCATCTGCAGACTTAATTTTCATTCCAAAGGGAACAAAAACCACATCTTCCTAACAAATGGACGGTGGCAGAAGCACAATGTGAAAGGGCCTCTCTGTTCATACGAGAACACAAATGTGTGTCTAATATGGGCACCTTCCATTCTTCACTGTAATAAATATGCTGGATGCAGTGCTATGCTGGTGCACATTCTCTTTGTGGCAGCCCAGCTGAATGTATACCACATGCGCAGCCTTGATGCATGTTAGAGGTCTTATCTTTCTGGTCCAGCTGCAGCCAGCCTCTCAAGGTTGGGGGAATAAGGCCTCATCATAATCATAGATCACAAAGCCCCCTTTCAGAAGACGCACGTGCCCTTGCTCCCTGTGGAGGGGGAAAAAGATACTGCAGGGATGCTAGAGTCCGTTGATGAAGGAGAGGCAAGGAGATTGTGCCTGTGGGGATGGCGAGGAATCTAAGTCCCTGCCCCATACCTTGTTGATCAATGCAAATGGCCTGCAAACTCACATGCACTTACCCACGCTCGAGCTGGAGGTAGACATCTTCAGAACAGAATCTGGCAGGTTAGACAGCAACCTGTAGTTAAGAGATGATGAGAGGAAAGGTTATCCAGAGGTCTTGTTGCAAAAATACATCTGAAAACACCTCTTTGCTTTCGACTTATGCAAATACTCAACATATGGTTAATATTTTACTGTGAAGTACTTGTCATTTTCTCTTCTGAAGATCTGAAGATCCTTTTAAAGCTGTGTACCCCTCAGCTTATATATCTGGGCATGAGAGTAAATCTGGAGACTTATACGCATTTAGTAGAGTTTTAAAGCTTAACGAAGCAGCTGTGATTGAATAATTAAATCTTAATAAGCACAAAATGCTTTGATCAGCAGCCACTGTACACAACGGAGTTCAAGGTCTAGACCTGTGGTGAAAAGGGGAACGTACTTGGTCTTGGCCTCCTGGACCTCAGCTGGGTTTCTAAGAGAAAGGAGCCAGGGCAGAGTTCCGCACTGCCAGTGGAGCAAGCAGTAGCCCAACACCTCCAAGTCTCCTCGCCTGGATGCGGCTGTTGGAGAAAGCGAAGATAAGAAAAAGAAGTTGAGTGTCTGTTGAGAAGCAAGTTAAAACCCTTTGATTGAATGACCCGTCCATTGGCTGCTGAAATATGCCCTTATAAAAAAAAGGCGGAGAGGGAGGGGTGATGGAGAGAAGTATTTTGTTTTCTCAGCTGGTGCCCTGGCCTGCCTCACAGGCTAACGGGGCTTTTCTAAGAGGGGCTAAGAGTTGAAGGAGTAGGTCAGTTCCTCCCACCAGCACTCCTCGCATCGCTCTCACACTCCCTCCTCCTTCGTCTGGTCTGGCGACTCGTCCAGGAACCTGATCCTGACGGCCTCTGACATGATCCAGACAGCCTGTGGCCCGGCTCGACACTCTCTCCGACAGAGAGCCAAGCAGTAAAACAAAGAAATAAATGTCTGGGCTCAAATAGTTTCCACATGTTTCTGGATTCCGTGGGGTCTCCACTGGCCTTAAGAGAAGAGCCTGGGAGTGTGTGCTTGTGCTCCCTAGACCTCCTCCATCTCCACCTCTGCCGTAGCACATTACACAACTGCCATCTAGTGTAAATGTCTTTTGTAAACTAAAAAGGTCTTATAAAGCCACTTCATCCTTCATGATTAACACATTATTAAACATTATAAACAGATTGTTTCTCTCCACCGAGTTAGGTATCAATACAGATTCACCAAATAGTTTTGATTCTGAACCTATTAAGTTTTTAAATAATTTTAATGCCAGTTAATTTGGGAATTGCAGTTACAATATTGTATTTGCTTAATTATCATTGCAAATCTTACTCTAAAATTAAGAGTGGATGTTTTTTCAGATTCCCAAGGTACTTTTTTTAACTAATCAAAACAACACTGTTTTTGATTCATAAAAAAAAAAAACAGCCTACTGAGATTAGTTCATTTCAGAAATATCAGGAATCAAATCAGACTAATTATACTATGCATGTTGCATTCCATAAAAATCACCAGCCCACAAACATCATGTTTATGAGGAAGACTACACAAGTCATGTTACATTATGTTATGGTGTGCAACACAACATCACTCAGCCCAACTTCTCATTAGGCATTAAATTGTCTAGTTATTCTACGCAACATGCACTGTAGAATCCATGCAATTGTACTTATTTATCAGAAGCAGAACAAATAAGTACTTTTGGATTTAGTATTAGGGTTTAAGTCTTCAAATAGGCCCAACAGAGCTCAATGGAAATCTATCCCTGTCCAGTTTTAACAACACTGCTCTGATTTAGTACAAAGGCATCTGCTTGAGCACTGAGTGTTAAATGGCCTCACTTCAACCAACTGATTAGTCTAGGCAGATAGACAGCAGCAGATATGAAATATTCATTTCGGATCCCAGCTATTAAACTAAAATACATTTTGGGTCAGACTGACCAATTATGGGTTGACTTTAAACTAAGAACCCTCAATTAATTATGTTCGCCCGTATATTTAAATCTGAATGGGACGGCTTTGTCAGTTTCTCTCATATGCGGGAGTTAACCTCCCTTTAAGCTTTTACCTTCATGAAAAGCTCCAACTTCATCAATAAGGGTAAATTAAGGCACATCATTTGTTCGTGCCTAGAGAGTGTATTAACTCAATACTGTAACTGCAGTCCATCTCCTGAGAAATTACCTATTGACTGCATTCATCAAAAGGGAAAATCTCATGCCTAAATCCATGACCATCATTGATCCTGCCATGCCCATTACGGAGTCAGCCTCCCTGCCCGCTAGCCAGCAACACCATTAGGCCACGTCTATAGGTTTTCTTTATTTTTCTTCAACCTTGACCAAACTAATTTAGCAAACACACAATTTAATAGAAAAGATTTTAACATCCCTCACTGGTGACCTTGAGAAAATGCCTCTTAAGTGCCACATGAAAGGTAACTCTGACTAAAGACCAAAGAGCACAAGATAAGACGTGCTCTGTAAACATTTTGTACTTCTCTATAATAGGGAGTCGAAGGGGTGGGCTGCCTGGCCTAGTCCTGACACCGATTCACTTAGAAAAAAAGGCCCATCCAAAAGAACGATGCATTCAAACCTGAGAACAACACCTTCCATCAGATAGAAGCTGTTGTTCATAATTACGGCCTATTGTTATTGTGATTATCCAAAGCGCCATGTCAAACTCTTGAACCTCTCCTCCTGAATTTCAGCCGGCTCACTTCAACCCTACAGGTGATAATTAGGCCTTTAGCACGGGGTTCAGCGGGACACGAAGTGCCCGTCTCTGCACTCCTCACCATGGTAACAAATCAACAGCTACACGGGGTGCCAGAGGCCAAAAGAAAAGAAACACTGCAATCTGCATTCATCTACAGGGCAGACGATGCTAATGACCAGCACAACAGCTGTCTGCATCTTCTGTCAGGGCAGTCAGTGTGGTGACGTCGACTCGGTCTGCAGCAGAGAGTTTGATAGTGACGCAAAAAGTCTTTGTCAAATTTATGGCCTCGCTGCATTGAGTTTAGGTTTGGGAGTGGATCGCGACCAGGACAATGAACTCCAGAGTCGGTGGGTAGGTGTTTTTATAAACTCTCAAGTGTTATATCACTTGCCATATGCAGTGTGATTTACACAGTACAACTGGCCATACATTTAAAGAGCAGTAAGACAGAATCAGGACCATATGTAGAATCCTGTACATGAGAAGTTAACAAATTGTATCAGGTAAGAACATGGTCTTGTCTGAAAGCCTCCAGACCTTAGTCTGAACCTTAGAATGATTTACTTTCTGATGTATCAAAAAATGTGTTCTACTGAGCCCAAGCTATGAATTTACTGAGAGTCATGTATTTTTTTCCTTTTATATCAACAGGAATAATGTAACTGTGTACACATAAATGTATATACCCAGAATTTCTTTCTTTAAATACAAACTCCTAAGGAAATGCTATCATCATACAGATAAATAAAAATATCAAAGCATGTTTTTTTTTTGTTTGTTTTTTTTCCATTTACTGTACATTAAAAAAACGATTTTTAACTATATGATGCCTTGGACCCACAAATTTAATCCGCACAAAGGAGTTGTCCTTCCAAAAATATTATGGTAGCTATATTTTTTTTTTGCGTGTTATTCAATTCGAAGTGAGAAACATATCTTTCAGTAGAATAAATATATATTTAGAATATTATTGTCATTTAATTAAGTTAATTTTAATATTGCGAAACTATTTTAAAATATAAAAAATTAAAATATATTTATTTTATATTATTATTTAAAGATAATAGTTTGTTCAATTATTTAATACAAAAATTAAGCTATTATCATAAAAAAACCTTTGTAAATTATTATTTTTTCTGCTGACTGGGCATCTTGTCTATTTTCCATAGGCTTACGAAATGAACAGCAACAGAAACATGGCTATTAGCAAGCTTTACCACTGTGTATTCAGTATTGAACTCCTGTAATATCCTATGGCCAACGCAGGCAGAGATATCGGCGTTGAGTCCCAGTTCAACAAAACATCAAAGCTTTAATTAATAGTAAATGCATACAAGATGCAGGTTATGACTTTGACTAATTAGGGATTTCTTGAATTAAGTCTGCCCAAGTAAGCATGGCTAGAACAATCAATATCCAATAAAAAGGACTGTACACAATTTACAAGTTAATGTGTTTCCAATAGCGTGACCTGAAGTTAAGGACATGATACTGACAAGTCCCAGCTACATAAACAGGACTCCATTATATGCCGAGTAGTTTAGCTAGTGATTTCATACTTTTTGGTGAATTTCATCATTTGGACAATTTAAACTGACCCCAATAACTTCCTTAATGTACGTTCCTGGTCTAATTGTGGACAAAAAAACAAAGTACTTTTAATCTTTAATCAAAATGTGTTATATTGCTATTTTTTCCTATTTTAAATTCCCAACACATATAAAGTCCAGTCTTACATTTTTTTTTATCACTGAATGCCCCATTTCACTTGCAAATGACAATTCATGTTGACTTTAACTGAGAAAAGCAAGACATTTGTGTTTAATAGCATACATTTCTCTCCTTGTGATATGTCAGGAAAAAAGATAAAATAAATGACAGATTTCACATTACCTACTCCTTTGTGAGCGTCAATGCTTGTATACTCAATAGTGCCATTGTGTCCTTTCTTGGGGTTCTCTTTGTACTCTTTATGCTCGCCATTAGGACAGTATCTGTATGAGAGACCATAGTCAGCCAAGTACACCTGCAGGAGATAGTCAGCATAAATCATCACAATGACATTTTATTTCAAACTAAATCTATTCTACTGTACAATGTATGGTATATTAGTGCAAAGAACAAGGAAACGGGGGTCAGTTTTAAAGTTGTGACAGCAGACTGAATGTTAATTGATTATACTTCAGAGTAAAGCTCTGAATGTCATCGATGCTTAACAGATGATCAATGAAAGTGATATAACACTCTTGAAAACATGCAGCAACTGAATAGTTAATATGTACTCAAAACGATAACCAATCATTTAAGATGTCCCTACTATTGTGGTAAAGATGATCGTTTAGGCTCACCTTGCTTGGATCTCTGTATCCCAATAAGAGATTGGCAGCCTTAATATCAGCATGGACATATTCGTTGTCATGAATATATTCCAGCACATCCAGCTGTTGGGGGCAAAGTGGCAGAGTGGAAGGTTAACATGAATAATTTAGTAACCCCATAATGACCTACTGTAATGACTACAGGCAGATGAGATGGATGCAAGATAGCCGGACACTAAGCAATTGCAACTAAGGTGTACTCAAAATCCACTGGATACCAAAATGAGGTAAATAATGTTTGTTTTTTCATGCTTGCATGTATGCTAAATCGAACCGCCTAAATACACTGAAGTCATAAAACATCAATTTGTGATGGTTATAGTGTGTTAATAAAGTATAGTGAGGTTGTTACTGCTTTTGTTACTGCAATAAAGCTGAAATGGAAATAAATTAAAAATATTAGACTTGAAGCTGAAAGGAAATATACTGTATGTGGATTTCTGAAAGGATCGATGTTAGCAAAACCAGTAGACAATAAGTGAACTGCAGACATAAAAAAAAATCATGATCAAGTTAGATGTGACTAAATGCCCCAATAAACTCAATTAGAATCATTATCAAGTGATTTGTTCAAAACAAACTTACAAACAAAGAAAGTGACTGTCTATATGAATAGAATCACTGGCTCAATTAGTTTAATGAAAAACAGATTTAAGAAAAAGATACAGTGGTACATAAATGTTCCCTCTGGGTTTGTTTGAATTGATTTAACCTCGTTTGTTGAACTGTTGTATAAAATTGTGTGATATTACAA
>CAIGQQ010037872.1:7729434-7746469 GCA_903798035.1 Danio albolineatus | reverse complement strand
ATATAAATGCACTGTAATTGTATTTGTTAGAATGATTATGGAGAGAGATCACCTGATATACGGTATATACTTTTTCATATTACATCACAGAAAAATAGCTTGTCAGCAGTTTGAATGACCTGTACTGGTACCTTGTTTATCACTGCTGTCTCATGACGTGGCATTTCACAAGAAACCACCATGCACTTAAAACTGCAAAGAGGAGAGTGAGAAACACACTCTTTCCTCCAGCAGTTACATGCCAGCTCTTTCCTCTATAGCAAGCACGCAGTGAGGCCTGGCTGTTAGCTGTAGTTCCTGTATCTAGGGTTAATTAAGCTGTCTGCTGCTCTGCCTCTGGACGTGTGTGGTGAGACACCAAGAAGGCCCTTTAGCTTTGTGTCACCCTGCTGTCCACATGGCCAGACTCTGCCTCTGTGCAACTCATCGATCTTAGGGTCAGGTACAGAGAGAAAGAGGAGGAGGAGGACGACAGAGTCAGACACCGGGGAGTTGTGTTTGAAACCGTGTGTGTGTGTGTGTGTGTACACACATGTTCTGTGCTGCTTTGACATGGTCTCCCCAGACATGTGGACTCCTCTTTGCCCTGCAGGACAACCAATTAGAACCACACAGTGCTGGAGGTGAAGGAAAGCAGCAGCAATGCCTTTACTGACTTTCTGACAACCTTTCATCAACTTTTGATGTGTGTAATATATGTTGAAATGAGGGTGTGCATTTATTTAATTTATTTGCTTGTATGCTGACTTTTTAATAAAATAAAGTTATATAAAAATGTTTTACTTTATAATCTTTATAGTTTTGACGCTTTAAACAAATTTCAAATTATATGTTTCTATAATCATGGTTTAATAGAAATTTGTCTTTGTTTGAGATATTGTTGTCTATTGTTATGGTTGAATGTACATTTATTTTTATATTTAAATTGATCTATATTATTATTATTATTATTATTATTATTTATATTTCTATTTATTTATTTATTTATTTATTGAGGGGAGGGGGGATGGGGGGGTTGTTTCTGTTGTTTTATATTAATACATTTTTTCTTGCTTTGGTTTGATGATAATTTTATGTAAATTTCTCATTGTATTTGTTGAACCCCAGGAAGAATAGCCAGTATGTTGGTACTGGCTAATGGGGATCTAAAATAAAGACATACTTCTGTTTTAGTGGGTACACACTAATTTGATCAAAAATTATTTATTTATTTATTTATTTTTACAAATAGTTTCCATTTGTTTGTTTCTACTAATCCAAGAGTCATGATGTGTACTTTTTCTACGTCAATAGCATAACTATTTACAATATATGGACAGCACCACGAAACATTTCTTGAGCATGAAATAATAATAATAAAAAAAAAAATTATATCAGATCAAACCAGATTATAGTGATTTCCCAGCGATCAGTATTCTTAATGTTGAAATATCGCCTTTAATAGGAATAGATTACGTTGTAAAATATAACAAATATAAATGACTGTTTTTTGCTTAAAATTATATTATAATTTGTTTCATAATATTACTACTTTACTGTAATATGTTTAAAGAAATGCAGCAATGATGGGCATATGATTTATTTAAAAAACTTTTTATAATAACAAATATGTATTATTATTCTTAACATCCATCCTGCATGGAAATATCCCATCTAAATTGATTTATTTCTGTGGACATTTATATTACTCTTTTCATTATTATTATTGCTATTGGAAGTGATTTTCTTTTCTTTTTTTCTTTCTGAACACCTACAAAAAAAGCTAACCAATATTTATTTTTATTCATTTATTTTTTGTGTAATACAGGTTGTATAAAGTAATTTGTAGTTTGTGTTGTCTTAAATTGACTGTAATTTTACAGATCAAAATTATTTTTTATCAAAGATGATTAAAACTATTAGGTTACGTAAATGTTGTCCTATTATAATACAGTATATGCAAACCATTCCCTTTTTCTGCATGTTGTATTTAGTTCATTGTAATACATTGTGATCTCTTACAAAATTATAAGACTGTATCTTTAATTTGGATGACAAATTTATTATAGTTATTATTATATGGGAAGTTAATTCTAAATTAATTAAACTGACATAAAAACTTACCTGGATAAAAAAAAAGCATTAGTGTAATTGGCATTTTCAAAAAAAAGACTGAAATGCCATTTGTAGTCCCTGCCTGTCTCTGTGTGTGTTGAGTTGCTTTGCACTAATCCTTGCTTCAACAGCAACTGTAATAATCATCTTTTGGCTTCAACAGGGAGGAAGAAAATTCAACACTAAATCCTGTTTCACCTCTTCTCGCTCTAAAAGACTGAGTTTCATGCTTGTTTGGTCATACGGCACAAGCAGAGCTTCTTCCTGAAGGCGGTCAACATGCAGGTCAGTGTGGTGTGGTTTCGTTTGCTGATTTGACCTCTGCTGACCTCTGCTTTCTCCTGTCCACGTCTCTCCTCTTTAACTCTCTCAGCCTGACCACAAGTGTCTTCTCTCATCCCACTCACACATAACAGCTCACAATTAAGCCTTTATAGTAACCTGCATCTCACAAATCAGTGACCTTAATGTCTGTGCTTGGTCTTTAGCTGACGAAGACGAGCTGCTTTTGTTTCTGCAGGCCTTGCTCTGTCTGTAAATCCCTGGTTTGACTGCTAGAGTCAGAAAATTGTGTAAATTGGATTTACAGATCGCACTTGCTGTAAGTGTGAACTTGTTGACTAAATCTGGTGGTTGGCACGTACTGTATGAACCTTTAGTTAGTGTGTGTGTGTGTGTGTGTGTATGTGTATATGTATATGTATGTATATGTATATATGTAATTTTTTTATTATTACAATTTTTTTAAATTATTAAATAAATTAATTGACTGCATGACATTACTCTGAAAAAGAATCTTATAATAGAATATTAATCTATTTAGTTATTTAACAAGATTAATATATGTATAATGCTGATCACATGCAAGGTTATTTTGACTTGGTAAATTTAAGTATAAAAATACAACATGATTAATATTACTGTCATGACATTCACAATGACATGATAATCTTCATTTAATTGTATGTATAATCTTCATTTAATTATATTAATTTATATATTAATTTTATTTTATTCATTTAAATTTTATACAACAGTTCTGTCTGGTTCTCGAATCTGACCGGCTTATAGCCATGCGGTATTCTGCATAAAGCCTTCTCAACCTTTATGTATTACTCTGCCCCCATAGAGTTGCAACTGTTGGACAACATATTGTAAATGTTTAGATTGCAACTATGCAGTTTATTCATAAGGATAGTGCCTATTTTAAATATTTATAATTTCCGAGATACAGAGCGTTGGCATCCATCAGCCTGTCTTACTGAGCAGAGCAAAGTCGGTTGATGCTCCACACAAGATGGCGACAGAGATCGCATAGTAAATCCTTAAAGGTGAAAAACTTAGCTATAGCTGATCAAATCATTTTAAAACTGGTAAGTGACACTCTGGGTCAGTCTCTCTTTTGTATGTTGCAGTGCTGTATTTATACTATAGTATTTGGTAGTGTTTGTAAACTAGTGCGTTTGTATAGTAGCAACATTTTCTGCTGTTCTGACATCAGCTGCAGATGTGAAGGAATGGCGGAAGAAAGTAGTTCCTCATACAAAAAGATTTTTAGACTCTCTCTTAGCAGTGCGATATGGCTGTATATCGTGACTGTTGGAACACAAAGGCACACAACGCATGCTTGCTACCAGTGATGATATACAGTCATATCACACTGCTAGACGTGTGATTGCTCAAATGTGTTTATTTATTTATTTATTTATTTAGACTGAGCATAAATTCAGCATTAGAAGACATACTTAAAACTGGCAGTGTACAATTTGATCAATAAATGATATGCTATCAACATTATTATTATTAAAATGTATTCTATGATTATATGATTACCATAGCTCCATCCAGTTCATTAAAATTCAGTAAAAATTGTAAATTGTGAAATGTTTGCAGTGTACACTACATGTACACTACTTTTTTATCATCAGTTATAGTTTAGGTGGCAGTTATTACTCTAGTCATTAGTAGTAGTGAAAAGTAGTTTATTGTTTGAAAAATAAAATACTACATTATTTACATATATGTTAATAAAATATATGTATATTTTATTTATTGCTTAGATCAGTGATTCTCAAACTTGTTTCACCAAGTACCACCTCAGAAAGCAATTGTCACTCTAAGTACCACCATAATGACCAGTATTAAATTACAGGAGCGTAGTAGGCCTAATTAAGTTCAACAACAAGGCAGATTAATTCTTCTTATTATGAATATTTATTATTGTCAGCCACTTTAAACATTCTAAATAGTTTGAAGATTAACACAGTGCTGTGCTTACAGGTAAGAAAAAGTTGACACTTAATTTAAAATGCGAATTTAAAGTTCATTAAAAACGGCACTATACTTAGCAAGTAAAAAGAAAACTAAAAAGTATGATCATAAAGTAGCTTATTCATCAAGTTCCTTGGACCTCATAAATATAGGCTATATGTCATCATATTTCAAAAAGAGTTTTGAAAAAAAATAAATATCTATTTTGTTGAAAGGGTGTTCTTTTTTAACTTGAATTATTCAGCGATTTCTCCGTGTACCACTAGAAGGAAGCCTGCGTACCACTAGTGGTACACGTACCACAGATTGAGAACCACTGGCTTAGATGATTTAGTTATTTCTTCAGTCTTTAGTTTTTAACCATCTTGATTTGGTGCTCAATAATAATAATTACTATTGTAATATTTTGATGCATATATGAATCTTTCCAGTCAACTCATTACATCCTTGTAGAATACACGTATTATTCCAAACGAAGAATAGTATTTTTCTTTTCTTTTATCTTTTGTTGTTGTTGTTGTTGTTGTTGTTTTAACCAGAAACTAGAAACAATTAGGCTGGGTATAGTTTTTTTTTTTTTCATTGTATTTCATCTGTTTTTTTTGTTTTTTTTTTTTCATCTGAGTAGATATTTATAGCAGCTCAAATCACTGAGCGGAATGACAGTAAAAATGCATACAGTCTTTCCAGCCGTATGCGCATCAGGGAGCCTTAACAAGCTTTGAGAATTACGCTGAATTATTCACCTGTGTGCCAATTACAATAATATTATTTACTTAGCACTACCTTTTCCTTTTATGTTCTGCCTTAATAACAATGGATATTGAGTCCCTTAAGTGCTCGCTTAGGTTTGCTTAATTATGATGCCTATTATCATCCATGTATCCACCCACAGCTCATCTACTTTCAGTCTCCGCACCTCAAGGATAAACACACACACAATTGTAAGCTTTCGCACAAACGAGTGAATGTTTACCTGATATGAATTCATTGCGCTGCGGTTGCACAGTACAGAAAAATATTTATTAGAAGTTTAATGATAAAATCAATGTCGTATTTCAAGGCTGTAAAGAGTTTAACGTCCATCTGTGAAGGAACTGTCTCTGACCTCCCGCGCTGGGCATTAATTTTGCTATTTTAACTGCCTCTCAGTACCATCAGATCATACAGAAAGCATTAGCAAGCATTAGACTGTGTGTGGTTCAGTTGTGAACCTCATAAGTTAACAGTCCTTTTTAATTTGGTCTCCAGTGGGTTGTTAAGAGCAGGGAATGACTATGAGAAACACAGAAACCCTTGGGCTATAATAATTCCTCTCTTTTTCTATTTCTCTCTCTCTTCCTCTGTGTGTGTGTGTGTGTCTGTTCTCATGCTCTCACCCTCCATTTACTTCTCTTCTAAGCCCTTGTTCAACCGTGCATCAAATGTGAAATACTACTTCTTCTCTCTCTCTCTTTGTTTTAATCGAAGCAGAATGTTTGTAGTATTTAGGCCCTGGAAACAGGTAAGATTTGCGAAATCGGTGAAAAATTGGATTTCCATTTCTCCTCAGATGAATTTACTCAGATTAGCTTAATATACCTCTATAAGCTGCCTACGTTGTAATAATCATAGGGTATGTTGCATCTGGATACCTGAGCGGATGAGAGAAAGGGGAAGAAATCAGTTTTGTATTCATGACAGTTTCTCTGCACCGAAAAATCAATCTCAATCAAAGCAGCTACAGAGTTTATCATAAATTATCATGAAAAGGGTTTCCACTGAGTAGATGCTTAATTACAATCTCATTTGAATAATTTTGCATATTAATGAGCGCCGAATGAAAATCGTTTTTAGAGTTCTTACTTGAGCCCGGGAACCCACGGTGATAATCGCAGACCTTTAAAATGTATGTGATCTTATTACCGCACCAAATCCAGCCATTTCTCTCAGCACACAGTTGCGGTATAACTTGATTAATGGACTTGTGTCTTTGACATTAATAAACTATAACCAAATTAGAAAGACTTCATTAGTTTCAGCTTGGACCACATGTTTAGCTGCATCATGAATTAAACCGCTGTGATATCAGCACCTCGTATCATTTGGTTTGGTTGACGAAAGTTGCATCTGCCATTGATGAGAATGAATTATCAATGGTGTTTTGAGGAGACAGAATTTTAGAAAAGGCAGTTGTAGCATTGATATCAGAAAAGGTCGCATTGAAATCAGATAACCAGCATTTGTTCACCCAAAATGGAAACTGGACTATTATTAACACCCTAAAAATGCTTGGTTGTTTCAACCCAGATTTGGGTAAAATACTCAACCAGAAGCTTGAAGTTTTTCTTTACCCCAATTTGAGTTGAAATAACCCAGTGAGTGTATTTACTGTCTTGTTGCTCCAAACTTAAAAATAAAGGTTTTTAAATGGGGTTGTGTAGCAGCAGTGGCTTAAAAGAACAGAACCATTTAACCATGCATACACAACTTCATAAAGTTATGTTGGGTCTTTTATCTATAGCATTTTTAAATCTTTATTGGGCAAAGAACCGTAAATGTTAATTTCATTTACGTTGATTACTGTATACAGTTAAAGTCAGAATTATTAGCCCACCTGAATTATTAGCCCCCCTGTTTATTTTTCCCCAATTTCTGTTTACCAGAGAGAAGATTTTTTTCAACAAATTTCTAAACATAATAGTTTTAATAGCTTATCTCTAATAACTTATTTATTTTATCGTTGCCGTGATGACAGTAAATAATATTTTACTATATATTTTTCAAGACACTTCTATACAGCTTAAAGTGACATTTAAAGGCTTAAATAGGTTTATCAGGTTAACTAGGCAGGATAGGGTAAGTAGGCAAGTTATTGTATAATGATGGTTTGTTTTGTAGACTATCTATAATAATTTTGACCTTTTAAAATGGTCTTTAAAAAAAATTAAAAACTGCTTTTATTCTAGCTGAAATAAAACAAATTTCTCCAGAAGATAAAATATTATCAAACATACTGTGAAAATTTCCTTGTTAAACATCATTTGGGCATATATATACATATATATATTCAAAGGGGGGCTAATAATTCTGACGTCAACTGTATCTGTGTGTGTTTTCATAAAAATTCTAAAGTCTTGTAAAAATCCCTGTTACATATGAAAGTTTTTTTCAATGAGTATGTCAATGTGTGCCCTATCAGGGGTTCATAATCTCTCCGTTTTATCAATTCAGTTTTACTGTACATGCATGTTGCATTTTTTTTCTAAGTAAGTTAATTGTTTCATGAATTAAACGGCTCTCAGAGTCTTCATATCACACCCTTTTTTTTAAGTCTGAAGAACGCAAAATGAATTTTTAAAAGAGTTTTTGACGATTGACTTCCACTACAAAAGACATTTCTCTAAATATGTTTTAGGTTCCACTGTAGTCATAAATGTTTGAAACCACATGAACATGTAATAGATAGGAATTGAATTGTAGAGTTAGCTTTCCTGCATATGTGAACATTTTGTAAGGCTTAAATTGTTGCATTGTAGGTTCTAGAATTTTTAAGTCTTTAAGAATTTTTCAAGTTTTTAAACTTGAAGGATAAAATGCTTATTCAACAAATCATATATTAAAACATTGCTGATATTTTTAAAATGCCCAGTTTTCTTGATGTAACTAAAACTTTATCCAAAAGTGTTTTACCTGTGTTAAATAACTATCTCATTTTGATGTAAAAGAAAGCTTGCACAGTAAAATCATTTAGCATACAAGTTGAGTAGCCTAAATGATGACAGGATACAATTTTTAGAGTTAACTATTTTCTAAGCATGAACATTTTCTTTAATGTTATACTGTTCAAAAAGGAAAAGGTGTTCTTTTTTATTTTTTTACTATGTTTTTAATTAATTTGCAGTTTTCTCTTTATGATTGGAGTGCTATTTAAAAGTGGGCAGCATGGTGGTGATTAGCACTGTCGCCTCACAGCACGAAGGTTGCTGGTTCGAGTCCCGTCTGGGCCAGTTGGCATTTCTGTGTGGAGTTTGCATGTTCTTGCTGTGTTGGTGTGGGCTTCCTCCAGGTGCTCTGGATTCTCCCACAGGCCAAAGACGTGCTTTAGGTGAATTGGGTAAAACAAAATAGTGTATGAGTGTGTGTGTGTGTGTGTGTGTGTGTGTGTTTCCCAGTACTGGGTTGTGTATGTGTGTTTGTCAGTACTGGGTTGGGGCTGGAAGTGCATGCGCTGCTTAAAAAAACATATGGCGGAATAGTTGCCGGTTCATTCCGTTGTGGCGACCTCTGAGATGGAGACTAAGCTGAAGGAAAATTAATGAATGAATGCTATTTAAAAGTTAACAACACTGCTGATCTTAATTTAATGCATATTATAACATTCTTTCTATTTTAATATTTAATATTAACGTTAATGCAAAAAAATTATAATAATAAAATAATAATAATAAATAATAATAAAATAAATCAATTAACTTTTAATTGCTTTTTTGTTGTTGAGAAATTTCGTTCTTTAATAATGTAGGCTATTACTATTGTTTAAAATATATTTTATAAATGTTATATTAAGTTTGTTGCATCTTAACATTTTCATCAGAAAATTGACCGTTTTTTTGTTAGACGGAAAATGGTTGTAGGTCTGCTGTTATTGAGTAAGCATGCTATAACTCGCTCAAGTCTTCAAACAAACTCTGGAATAAAAGACCACATATCCAGGACAGAGGAAGACAGCGCGGATTGTGGAGAGAATGCTTGAAAAATGATACAACAGCAGAGACTAGTGGTGACACGGAGCCTTGTGAATGCTCTTCCTTTTTCTTCAACCTCTCCGCTGTTCTTCCTTTATAGCCTTGACCTTTCCCACTGTTTGCTCAATGATCTAAGTTACATTTATAACAGATTAGGCTGTAAGGCGGGAGGTCATTAGGGAGAGGTCTCCCACAATATACACAGAAAGTAAACTTTCTATACTAATGAAAAACCGACGGGTCGTAATCCCTGTATGAAAATTCTTTAATGGGTTGTATTGACTTGCCGGTTCTACGAAGAGTTATAATTAACATTTTAATATGTCGGGTTAAACCTCTGTGTATTCACTTTCTGTTTGTTCATTAACTACAGTAGCCTATAAGATGTGCATATAGCTAGTGTTACTATATTTAGATCTATTATATCTCATTTGGACTTTTTTTTTTACTTTAAACAAAGTTGTGTTATTTTTTTAAGAACATTTTCATAGATTTCTTTCTCTCTATCGCTGTCATTCAATCGCAAGCAAACACAGGAGATAAAGTACGGCTTTAATTAGAGATGTGTCATTAAAATATCCTCTCTTTCCAGAGATGGTGGGGGTTTGCTTCTGGATGGTTGGGTGGGTATTAACAAGTTCATGGATCTTATTACTTTCTCCCTCCGTTGCATGCTGTCAGCTCCTAGGGATATGATATCCGATGGCTGGGCTCACATTTACAACAAGTTCATTACGGCACGACTGCCGCTCTTTCTGCTTGGGCCCAGCTGGTTGGAGGGGTCTGTGTTTTAATTAGTGCTGAGGGTGTGCATATTAATTACAACATGAGTGATATTTACTGTACCTAAGGAACACAGGACCGGCTAAAGACACTGGCAGCCTCAGCTAATAAAGCCAGCCATGCTAATGAGCAAAAGGAACCATAAAAATAGACGGCGGCAAAATAATTCATAAAGTTTATTGATCTCGGAGTAAAGACGTTAAGCTCCGATTAAGGGCAACAAAAGGAAAGGCATCGCACTTTATCAAATAAATAAGCCGAGTGGAGAAATGTGAGCACGGAGACAGATTGTCATTAAGTAGGTCACGTGACGCTTTTCTCCAGAGAACGGCAAATATTCGTTCATGCGGTGAAAGAATAAAATAAAGGAGGGGGAAACACTGGAGTTTTCTCATAAATCGGATGAACGTGAAACTGCTGCTGGTTTGATTGACAAAGACATTTGTGATTCATCTAAACGCAAAGACGTTTCTTGTAAATGTGCACAAGTTTCAGGTAGGCTATTTGAAAACTTTTCTTATTGTACGTTTTGCTTGAGGTGTAGAATTCATAAAGAACAATACAGCCAATACGTTTTTTAAACCATATGCACTTTTCCCTTCGAAACACACAGCCTTAGATTTATATATTGTAATTGTAATAATTTTTAGGGGTTTCTCACCTTTTATTGGACAGGACTGTGGGGAGTAGGCTATAGGCAGGAAAGTGGGGGAGCAGAGAGAGAGAGAGAGAGAGAGGGGAAGGATTGGTTAAAGAACAGTGAGTTGGGAATCGAACTTGGGTCACCGTGAGCATCACATAGTGCGATATATGTCGGCGGACTAAAGGATGGGTCTTTTCCATATAACACAGTCCCTGTACATTTAGGCCATGTAGCTACAACCTCTACAAGCATTTGAACAGCTTTGAAATATTTTTTGAACATTTTATTTAAGAATACTTGAATATTATCAGTTTCCACAAAATATTAAGCAGAACATTTTTTTAAACATAATAAAAATATTTATCAAATTAAAATAGTTTCAAAGTCAATGACTTGATGAATTAAGAAATAAAATATAGGCTATTATTTACATGGTGTAGTCTTACTATAGGGCACATACAATTACTTAATTTATGTTTATACTGTATATAGATACTGAAACATAATATACACTTTGTTTAATATTGTTTCATAAGAAAGTTCTAAACAACCAAGAGAAAGATAGAAATAAAGGGAGAAAATGTATGTAAACCCACAGATCCTGCAATAAATATTTGACAGATGCACAAGTGTTTAATTCATGGATGAAATAAGGTCTGGAATGACTTGAGAATGAGTAAATAATATCTGGATTATCATTTACACTGTATTTATTTCTTACAGTTTGTTTTGTTCATATGATTTTGATAGATCCTCTTTGCTTAATTTCTAAAAATTAGCTGAAGGCTGATGAATATGTCTCCGTATAGTCACAGTGGGCCTGTTATCTCATCTGATTTCTGTCCATCTCCAGTCGGCTTCTCGTCTGTGTAATTATGGCCAGTCCACAGTGGGCCTTGCCCTCACAGTATGCGCTAAGCCTGTGCCAAGATGACTCCATATGTCCTTCACACAACAAGGCCTGTAATGTGGGAGGTCTGGCTTTTATCCAAAATCATCAAGGTGTCTAGACAGGTATATGTTGAGTAGTCATGAAATCTGCCAACATGTGTTAATGAATGTACGGCTAAGCTGACAGCAGTTGTCTGTATCTGAATCCCATATGATAACCCTTGACTGGCTATCAGTGTTTCCGCGTCCCCCTCTCTTCACCTACTGATCAAATCCCTGATTATTCGGGAGTGACTTCAGGATGGTTACGGTTCTATTTACGAAGCAAAATCTGCTGTTCACCCAGATCACAAGTTCGTTTGCGTGCGCGGGAAACCTAAGGGCTGATTTTATAGGTTGATAAAAGGCATCTGAAACAGATGCCATGTTAAATGGTTGCTATGTGAGAGTGCACACTTATGCAGCGGGTGAAAGTGGGATTGCGTTGGCAGCTCTCCAAATGAAGGTTGTGTATAGCACACACCGGGGAGAGAGGGAGAGATGCTGAAAAAAAAAAGAGTGAGAGAGTTAGACGCTTCATCTTAAGTCATGTCTGGTATCAAGGCAACACACTTAAAACAGCAATTTGTTTCCCTTGCATCCAATAAACAGCTCATTCCTTTTCCAATCAATCACCTGAAGCAGAAAGATTAAAAGTGGGGGAGAGGAACTCCAGGCTGCAGGTCGCTCTGGAGAGGCAGTGGTGCAAGACAATCTGAACCATCTTCCTCCTGCAGAACAATAACAACAGATCCGCAAGCTAGTTGTCATCAGGAGTTTTTCGACTTGATAACTACAGTGCAATCCACTGGCTGCATGGAGTTTTGATTATAGGTCAGTTCTTTGATTAGAAATAATTGTGGGAGTTGAAATTAGGACTACTTTTTGCAATACTGTGTTTGATGGTGTAAGTCTCTGTCATTCTGTCATAGATTTTCCAAATTTATTAATAATTCCTTACATTTATAAAGTGCTTTTCTGGACACTCAAAGTGCTTTACACATTTTTTGGGGGAATCTCCTCATCCACCACCAATGTGCAGCATTGACCTGGAAGAGCTGACTGCAGCCATATTGTTTTACGCCAGACTGCACACCACACACCAGCTCATTGGTGGAGAGGAGACTGAGTGATGAGGCAAATTATGATATAGGGATGGTTAGGAGGTGATGATGGACAGAGGCCAGTAGGCAGATTTGGCCAGGATGCCGGGGTCAAACCTTTACTCTTTTTCTAAGAACATCCAGGGATTTTTAATGACCACAGATACTTAGGTCCTCTGTTTAATGTCTCATCTGAGGGCGTACTCACACTATGCTATCCGAACTGTGCCTACAGTAGGCCCGTTTCCGGGATCTTTTGAGAAGTGTGAGTGCGCTGGTTCACTTGGCCTTTGGCGCGGTACACTTGTAGTGTGAGTGCAAAGCGCGCTTGAGCCTGAAACTGAAGAGGAGACGTAACTTTTGGCGTGAACGCATATTGTTCTAGAATATTAAAGACGCAAACCCCTCACTGCACGACAGCTGCACCTTTAGCACATCTCCTAATTCTTGCAGCACAAGGACTTTATGATTGTTTATGAACGTCAAAAGGGGCTGATCTGTTTGGCGAAATATTTGACTGCATATCAAACGACTAAAACGATATAATCATATAAAGACATGTCCACTGTGCTGAGCGAGAGCGCTTCTCTTAAACTGAAGGAGAGTGCAGGCCGTCGGGGGAGAAGGGAGGGGAGACAAGTGTGCTTTGGCCCGGTTCAAGGCAACTGTACACAGTGCGAGTACGCCCTAAAAGATAGCGCTCACTAAGCAGTATAGAGTCCCCATAGATATATTGGGGCGTTAGGACCCACACAGACCGTCAGTGGTCTCACTAACACCACTTCCGGCAGCAACCTAGCTTTCCCATGTTGTCTCCCATCCAGGTACTGACCGGCTGCAGCCCTGGTTAGCTTCAGTGGACGACAATGGCAGACTATTTGAAAAATAAGCATGAATCACAAAGTTTAGCTGTAGTAATGGAAACATAGCATTTTGAACACATTCTAATAATTATTTCTTTCTTTCCTTCCTTCTTTCCTTCCTTTATACAACACCACTTCCATTAAACAGGGTCTTTAAACTTGAAACCTTTTTAAATAGTTTGCAAAGTGCAATTAAAAAAAAAACAAGCAACAATGTAAAACATGTAAATTATGGTACAAAAACTGGAGTCGCCAGTACTTTTTCCTCTTCATTTATTTATTTATTTAAATTTCTTAGAGTGTACCCGTAATTAAAATAACTGCACCTCCATGTGAGATTTCATGTTGGAGGTTTGATATCATTCATTCATTCATTCATTTTCCTTTCGGCTTAGTCCCTTTATTAATCCGGGGTCGCCACAGCGGAATGAACCGCCAACTTATCCAGCATTTGTTTTACGCAGCGGATGCCCTTCCAGCCACAACCCATCTCTGGGAAACATCCATACACACTCATTCACACACATACAATTTAGCTTACCCAATTCACCTTTACCGTATGTCTTTGGACTGTGGGGGAAACCGGAGCACCCAGAGGAAACCCACGCAACCACGGGGAGAACATGCAAACTCCACACAGAAATGCCAACTGGCCCAGCCGGGGATCGAACCAGCGACCTTCTTGCTGTGAGGCGAACGTGCTACCCACTAGGCCATCGTGGCGCCGGTTTGATATCAGTGATTCCAAATTATTAAAATATTTTTATTCTTTGTTTTAGGTTTTAGTCTATATTCTTCTATTGAATAACTTTTTGTAAATTGCAACGTTTTACAAAAGATCAAATTCTTTTTAAATTCAGTCAGCAAACAAACCATAGAATCAAACTTTTTTTAATATAGATAAAAAAATGGATCACTACATTGACTATGAAAGTTAGACACTAAAACATCATTAGCTGAGTCTAAAAACAACAGAAGTCAAAGGAAAGTCCCCAGCCATTATGACAAAAGAACCCTGCTTTGTGACTGTGAATACGAAGTGCTTTGTTTGTCATGCACAATGAGAGAGAGTGCAAAGCATCTCTTCCTCTCTCACCCTTGAACACACAAACACATCATCTCTATCTTCCTCTCCTATATCATTCCATCTCAGTCTCGGTCTCATCCTCGCTCTCTAGCCATTTCAGAGATACGGCTATTTCCAGCCCTGGTGTTGACAGGGCAATTAGTCTGAGCACCAGATCTCTAAACTCCCAGCAACACTATCATTCTGCAGCCCGTCAATTCATCAGCTGATTTGCTATTAAACAGAAAGCCAGTGCTATAAAACTGGACAGTGAGGTCCTGAACTGGGCTGTTTGGAAAAGCAGACATGTCGCTCTGACAGGTTTGTTTATATAGCAGGGAAACTGGAGGCGACTGTCCGGTGCGGTCTAGGCCTGGTTTCCCCTGTCAGGGTCTACGTTTCTACTTTGGCATGGAGGCACAAGGGCTCCTGTCCTTGTCAGAACACCTGCCGTCTCCTCCACAGCCTCACTCCGGTCCTCCCCTGAAGATCCCTTCAATCCATCCCCGCAAAGGAGACATCGAAGCACAGCAGAATGTCTGAGCATTAGCACGAACAGCTTCTAAAAGTGTGTCAGCGCGCTCTTCGATGTATTATTTGTTGTTTATTTGCTCTTCTTTCAAACAGATCATTCAAATTCAAAGAGGGTAGGGGCTCCTGCCCTCACATTTCAATAACAACTCCAGACTATCCTTTTCCTCATCAAAATGCAAACCTTTAAACCAGGACCTTTAAACCACCTTATATTCTCCATATAAGCATTTTTAGCAATTATTTTGTGTAAAATATGTTATCAGCTTTCATATTAAAGTGATAACTAAAATAAATTTGCTCACCATTAACTTGTTTAAATCTATTTGACTTTCTTTCTTCTCTTTAAAACAAAAGAAAATATTTTGGGGTAAGCCGGAAACCTTTATGGATTGACTTCCTAGTAATAGTTGTGTTCAACAGGAAAAAAAAAAAAAAAACTCATAAAGGGAGAGTATATGGTGGGTACGTTTCCATTTTTGGGTAAACTATCCCTTTAAATGTTTATGCACTCTACTGGAATTTATTTATTTATTTATTTATTTATTTATTTATTTATTTATTTATTTATTTTTACATGGACAACACAATTACACTAGACAACCAAATGCATTTAACTGTTTTAGCAGACTTGCCAATTCTCAACACCTGTCCACGGGAGGCTTGACATAACATGAAAATAAAATAGATACATATACAGTATTATAAACATTAAAACACATTATAAACACATAAACATTATAAATATTTACATAAAATTGCTATAAGGCAAAAGCAAACAAATAGTAAGTGCACTACTAAAAACATTTATATTGCTTTATAATTTTGGACAGGTAAGTCATTCCACAATTTGGTTCCCTTAACAGAGAAAACAGATTGACCAAAAGACGTCTTACACTTTGCAACAAGACAGTCACCATTACCAGTTGCTCGTGTGACTCTGTGAGAGGATTGATGCCTTCTGATTACATCTGAAAACAGCATTGGAACATGATTATTTAAACATTTGAAACTGAAACCAATTTAAGATAATTAATGACTTAATTAATTAATAAAACTATCAAAACTAAAAAGGTTATGTTTACATAAAACCCTCACAATGATGCCATCGCATAGGTTTTAAGTACATAATTTTAATTGCTTGTTTATATATCAAATCTATAGGCTTCAATGTGGTCAGAGGCTTGTGACCAGGATGTAGCACAATGTTACAAGTGTGACAATATCATTGTATGCATGTATAATTTTGCTGTTTGATATGTTAAGAATCTTCTAATAAAACAATATAAACTTGTCTTGACCTTCTTAGCTTCTTTTGAACATCAAATTTTAAATTCGAGTTATGACAAGATACTTGAATTTGTTCACTTCTTCAATAACTTTGTTTAATCAGCACCTTAAATTTATCACTTGCAGGCCTATTTTTTTATGGAGAAGCACATAGAAACTGTTGCGAGAGTACATTGTGTTTCTTTACAGTGACATTACTACTGGATTGGCAAGCAAGTTGTTTTTGTCAGTCTTTCTAAATTGACGACATCTGTTTTTTGTTTTTGCATAGGAGGAACTTTTCTGCATTAATACATTGTTTTACTATGTTTGTTAAAACAATCTATTTATAAACTTTTTTTTTCCCACTTATCTATTCGAACTTCATTATGGGACCTTGATTTTGGCTCAGACAGATTTTTAATGTGAAAAATTAAGCGACTTTCTAAAGTATGTCAGCGAGCTCTTCGTTGTATTGTTTTTGTTGTTTGTTTGTTCTTCTTTCAAACAGATCATTCAAATTCATATCAGGGAGGGGTTTCTGCATGGGGACGGTCCCTCCCGCCCTCACTTTTCAATCAAAACTCCAGACTTTCCCCCTCATCATCCCCTTTGTCTCTGTCTTTTGTCTAATTTTGCCTCTCCCTTGACATATTTCTTCCTTTTCCATCTCATCCAGCTTCTCTTTCATTCATCTACCTCTCTCCCTCATCTTTTTTTTATTCCTCTCTCTTCATCCCTTTCTCTCTCTCTCT
>CAIGQQ010037872.1:7703404-7728700 GCA_903798035.1 Danio albolineatus | reverse complement strand
ACACACACACACACACACACACACACACACACACACACACACACACATCTAAATAATTATAAGTGAATCATTGTAAATATACTGATTATTACTGTTTTTTATTACTGTTTTATCCTACAATGTTGATTGTTAAATGTACAGTGTTTTCTGATCTATTATTATTTTTATTGATATAAATGAATGATATGATATACTAAATAATATGATATACTGAATAATAATATGATAATCTGAATAATAATATGATATACTAAATGATATTATGATATTTTAAATAATAATATGATTTATTGAATAATATTATATTATTTATATTTTTCTCTAATTCTTATATTAGAGAAAAATATAAATGAGAGAGAGAGAGAGAGAGAGAGAGAGAGAGAGAGAGAGAGAGAGAGAACAAATATATTACAATTTATAAATCTAAATTTCTGAAATGGAGGTTGCTCAGTGGTCAGCACTGTTGCCTCACAGCAAGAAGGTTGCTGGTTCCCAGCTGGGTCAGTTGGCATGTCTTTGTGGAGTTTGCATGTTCTCCCCATGTTGGCATTGATTTCCTCTGGGTGCTCCGGTTACTCCCATAGTCCAAACACATGCGTCATAGGTGAATTGAATTAACTAAATTGGCTGTAGTGTACGTGTGTGCATGTAAGGGTGTACAGGTGTTTCCCAGTACTGGGTTGCAGCTGGAAGAACATGCGCTGTGTAAAACAAATGCTGGATAAGTTGGCATTTCATTCCACTGTAGCTATCTCTGGTGAATAATGGTACTAAGCCGAAGAAAAATGAATGAATGAAATTTCTACAATAGACATAGAATAGACATTTTTTGAATCTTTTATTTATACTTCATGTGTAAGGACTGCTATAAATGTTTCCTGTTTTGAGACATCAAATGATCAATGATGTTGCCATAACTACGCTTGATGAAGTAATATATTTACGCTGTTTCATATTCCGACTTATGTAAAATACAGTCATTTGTTTGCAATTGCTTATGTGGTTATGCAAATGAAAATTGCAATATGTTCATGTTGTGAATATGAACATACAATTGTTTTTTTGCACATAAACTGTTTCAGTAAGCATATCAAGCTACATTTGATACATCAGATATTCCAGACATTATTACAATATTTTGTCAACAGTGTTTTAAAGTAGTGTAAGGCGAGACCCTGCTGGCCAAAACAATGCTTTTTCCATTAACCCGTCAATTGTGACATGTTGAGCTTTTTGGCTTTTCATAAAGTCTGATGTAAAGAAAATATCCAAAATACTTTAATGTTTTTTTCCCTTTTCTTTTGGCACTCTTTATCCATTTGGACCTACAGATTTTAATTACAATACCTATTTTTGAAGGCTGTTTTGCATAAATCTGCATAAATCTTCAGCTGTACTTAACCAAACATCACAGTTGTATTCATTTCTGTATTCAGAAGGTTTTTACAGATGGATACAGTATGTTCACACAGTACATAACTAGCATGATTGTACAACATTTATATATAAAAAAAGGAAAATGATTTAGAGGGGCTGTTTGCAATATTTTATATGGGGTGATAAATAGAGATTCAACGGAATCCCTTTTTAAAGGCAACAAGAATGTTGTACCTGATTTCATTATTGCATGTTTGATGAAATAATTCCTTGTTTGCATATTTAAACATGACATTTGAAAACAAACTAAAAAAAGTGTAATACAAAACACGATTGGTTATTTGTTTTTTTGTTTTTCTCCTTTGTCACTGAACGTTCTTGTCACTAATTTTACTAACAAGAAACGAGGCAGAATAAAAGTGGGCTTTTGCCATTTCACATCTCTTCTACTGTGCACACTTGTCTCTGAGCTGTCAGTCTGCATGATGAGGCTCTTTGAGGTCCGGCTTGCATCTTTTTATCCTTGTGTGGAAATGCCACTAATTGCTGTTGCTAATTCTGTATGGACATTTCACAGTGTTTCTGCTTCTCAGCCCAATGCGTGGTTCACACCTCCGGGTGTCCAGGATAGTAGTGACGTTTGTGTGTATGCGTGTGTGTGTGTCAGTCTTTGAGGTGTGCTTCACTGGGCATATTTAACACTGTCGCCATCAGCACCATTTCTGAGCCACAGACTGATGTGGTTACCTAGATACTGCTCCCTTGGGATGCAAATTTAATTCTGTGAAGAGATGTTTTGTTGTGCTTGTTTTTCCACAACAGAAATATTCCTTCAGTCATCATCAGAATTCATCCACCGTGAACATTTTACACGGATTAACACCTACATTGCACAATTTGAAAGTGAGAGTTTGGTCTGCTACAGTACATATGCCTTGTATTATTATTATTATTATTATTGTCTGTATTATTTAAATATTCAATGTAATAAAATAATCGTAATTATTTTACAGTTGATTTCATAACTTTATCTCAAACCGTGTCAGAGTTTTACTTAAGTGCATACATTGTATATTATTATTATTATTATTATTATTATTATTATTATTATTATTATTATTATTATTATTATTATTATTATTAATAATAATAATAATAATAATAATAATAATAATTATTTTACAGTTGATTTCGTAACTTTATCTCAAACCGTGTCAGAGTTTTACTTAAGTGCATACATTGTATATTATTATTATTATTATTATTATTATTATTATTATTATTATTATTATTATTATTATTAATAATAATAATGATAATAATAATAATAATATTAATAATAATAAAAACAATTCCAGTACCATAAATAATGGAAATAAATAAATAAAATACTACTAAAATAATGTTTGCAATGTTTTTCAGTTGATTTTCATAACTTGTCAAGAGTTTTACTTAAGTGCATACATTATATAATAAACACTAAAAATATGGTGTCAGTACCAAAAATAATGTAAATAAATAAATAAGATGCTACTAATAAAAAGTGTATTATTCAAACATTCAATGTAATAAAATAATTTGTGTAATATTTTACAACTTTTATCTGAAACCGGGTCAAAGTTTTACTTAAGTGCATACGTTGTATAATAAACAACAAAAATATGGTGTCAGTACCATAAATAATGTAAATAAATAAATTAATAAAATAGTACTAATAAAATTATATTATTTAAATGATCAATGTAATAAAATGTTTGTAATATTTTACAACTTTATCTCAAACCTTGTCAGAGTTTTACTTCACTGCATACATTGTATAATAAACGACAAAAATACGGTGTCAGTACCATAAATAATGTACAGTTGAAGTGATTTTTTTTTTTTTAGATTTCCCAAATGATGTTTAACAGAGCAAGGAAATTTTCACAGTATGTCTGATAATATTTCTTCTTCTGGAGAAAGTCTTATTTGTTTTATTTCGACTAGAATAAAAGCAGCTTTTATTTTTTAAAAAACATTTTATGGGCAATATTATTAGCTTCTTTAAGCTATTTTTCAATAGTCTACAGAACAAACCATCATTATACAATAACTTGCCTAATTACCCTAACCTGCTTAGTTAACCTACTGTAATTAACCTAGTTAGGCCTTTAAATGTCACTTTAAGCTGTATAGAAGTGTCTTGAAAAATATCTAGTAAAAATATTATTTATTGTTGTCATGGCAAAGATAAAATAAGTTATTATAAATAAGTTATTAAAATTATTATGTATAGAAATGTGTTAAAAATTTGGGAAAAAATAAATGGGGCTAAAAAGGGGGCTAATAACTGTAAATAAATAAAATACTAAAAATAAAAAATAATATCATTCAAATATTCAATGCAATTAAATAATATTTGTAATATTTTACTGTTGATTTCATAACTTTCTCAAAGTGCTTACATTTTTTATAATAAATCTGTATTATAAAGAGAGACAGTAAAGGCACAATTAGCAAAAGCAAGTTTATTTAGATATATAGCATAATGAACTTACTGTAAGTCACTCGGCTACATAATTTACAGTTTGTAATTATTAATAACAATTAATGTAATCTTTGATCTTTTACTAATTATACACTAATTTTAATATTAATAATAGTATTAAGCACACAATTAACAATTATTAAACACTAATTATTTGCATTCATTTTTTTTTGTATTTCTTTCTTCTTCTTCTTTTTTTTTTTTTTTTTTTGCCAAATAAGACACACTTGCAGACCCGGAAGACGAATGCGTCCCTCACTACACTGTCTGTTACGGTTGCCTCTCAGTCACACAGGTGGAATAATTTGTCTGCGAGGAATCACACAAGCCACCAAAATAAACAAGGCCTGTCTCCTGTAATACATTATTTATCATTACAGTCAGTCTTGCTGCTCACATTCCCTCTCATGTGCCTTTATGGATTATTTATGCTGTGTCAGTCACTTGCGTCATTTGCATCTTTTATATATTTAGAGGCCTGAGCATCTCTTTCATGTGGGCTGAGGGTTGGCGAGGTTGGCAGGAGGGCCACAGATCGGGAAGGGTGGACCTGAGATGGACACGTGGGTGACAGGGTGACGTGGGGTTAGGGTTTGGTGTCTCTTGGAGCGGATGGGCTTGGATTGTTATGAGTTTGGAGAATAAGGACATGTGCTGATGCCATTGTATCTGATCTCTGTCACTGTATGCGCATGATTGGATTGATGGTAACTCTTTGTAGGTTGTTAAATAATGACAAAGTTTAATAACAGGGGAAGCGTGTACTCTTATTTGTTGAAGAATTCATACAAAAAGATTTTCTTTATTAAAAAAATAGTTATTAGTTATGTGTACAAGCTTGTTGGTTATAAAACATTCTGAGCATATATGCATTGAAGTGTTACCTTTTAATGTATTTTAAAATTTACTAGAAATTCGAATTGTAATGATTGTTGAGTTCTCCATGCAGTTTAATTGTGAATTGTTCATTTTCATGTTTCTTAGTTGCTTATTTAAATACCTCATAGTTGGTAACTTTAAAATTATCATGTTCTTGCAAAACAACTGTTCTGGAGTGATCCGTAATGGACTACTCCAATCATCAGTTTGTTTGTTTATTTATTTAGCCATTTTAATGTTGACTATGAAAGATGCAACTAAATGTATATTGAGCTGCAGTAAAACTTGTTACTGTTATCTTCAAATTTTCAAGATGATTTTGTTTTCTAAATGTTGTTGACAAGTTAATATACTGTAGATGTCAAATGAAAATTTTTAACTTGATGCATTTGATATTAAAGCACTATCATTGCACCAGTAATCATTTTATCAGAATGCACATCCTAATTATCATTCTATTAATTGTCTTTTCTCCAAATTTCACTTTCTTTAATTAATGATTTCCTTGTGAAGCAACTTCTGTCTGGTGACATGGACTAATGATATCCTACTTCATATCAATTATGAGGGTGAGAAAAAATTATATACAGTAGGAAAAAGTTTTTGCCAATTTTTTTTTTTGAAAGTTGCACGAATTTACCACATTTACTGTACACTCAAAAAATCCATTAATTAACAAAATCAGCATCTTGTGATTCACAGTTTTTATTATTATTATTATTTTTATTTAAGATTATGAATTGAATTATGGAACCTTTATCTCTTCTCTGTTGACTTTTGATGTTGAAAATTCAACTCTTACATTTTTAGTAGTTTGAAGCAATATATTGTTCAAGAAACAGTTAAGTTATTCTGTACATAACAGAAAAAGTACAGACAGTTTATAATAATAATAATAATAATAATAATAATAATAATAATACGTTTTATTTATTATATTATAACGCGCTTTTCTCAGACCCAAACCCACAGTAAAGCATAAAATACAAAAAATAAAATAAAAAAGAAAGCCTCATAACTTGTATGCAATACTAAAAATGTGAACTGACGTTCAGGGAGAGAGGGAACTGACGTTCCTGATGTTTGTGGAAAGAGCATTCCACAATTTAGGTCCTTGGTAGGAGAATGCTCTACCTCCCATGGTGCTAAGTTTGCAATGAAGCTGAGACCAGGTGAGTCCTGAAGTGGAATGTACATAATGAGAAGAAGACGGTGTACATATCAGATCACATATATGATCAGGAGCAGAACCATGAACTGCTTTACTGTATAAGTTAAAATCAAGGTTTTAAAATTGATGCGTGACTTAACAGGCAACCAGTGTAACTGGCCAGGGGTAATGTGAGACCGAGATGTTGTATGAGTTAACACACGTGTAGCTTATTATCAGGTTTTTGTAGGCTACTGTAATTTACAACAATAATCCAGACAATATATGACTTCAAAATATTTGAGATGTCAATAATTTTTTTAACATCAATGTTTGTTGGAGGAAAGATAAAGGTCCCATAATGCATTTAAAAACATAAAAAAAAAAAAAAACGACAAAATATGGAAAACTGTTAAAATTTTACTAAAAATTTACTAATACATTTATCTTTATAGAAAACTGTATACTATGCTTTTTATGTTGTGCTCTTTTTGCTAAGAAAAACAATTGCTACAATTTTGCTAACGTGATCATGGTGCTGATACTTTAACAACACTAATTAACATATCCTCCTATTTCCTGCTCCTCAAACTTTGTTGCCGTTTACAGCACCGAAGAGATTAACCAGTCATCCTCAGATCGATTAGCTTGATGGCTATAGTCAACAACCCCATCCTTTCCGCTTACATTACTACACTGCCACGCATTCATGATGAGTTTTTTATCTTAAGATTCCCAATAACCTTATGTCTCCCGAAGATTTCATAATGATTTATTATTGTTAGGTAATTGGCAAGGCGTTTTATATCATGTAGCATGGCACCCGCATTTGTCATCACGCATGTTTTCTGTTGTACTTTCTTACTAGCGACATATCCAGCAAATTAATCAAACATCCGCATGCCAGCGCGCTTTGTGTTCTTTGTTTCCTCCTCTCGTAGTCGCCTTTCTCTTTTTTTCTCCTTTACATCAAGCACCTTTTGAATGATAATATAGGTGGAGCTGTTGTCTTTCATGCTGTCGTCTGCCATCCCACCGCTGATGGAGATGGATGGAAAGACACTTGTTCTCCTTGTCCTTGGGTTTATTAACAATCCTCCCCCGTGTGTTTTCGTCTTCATCCGCACCTCCTGCCAGCGTGGCCTGGACTCTTTCGGAGGAGCTGATTGTCCGTTTTGGGGGTTTTTGAATGAAAGTGTGGAGGGCTTTGATATCATTAGCTCTCTGTTGACTCTGTGAGCTGGTGAGCGGCCAGTAGCTCAGCTAGTGATGGAATTAAAGCTATTTACACAGCTGTTAAAGTAATGCTACCTCATACAGAGCCTCTCTCTCTCTCTATGGCTCCGGTCTGAATCTGGACGCCTCTAATTCCACTCTTTCCCATAGAGGATGCCCCCCTGCGAAAGAGTGCCAAGAACCGTTTCCCTTAATAACCATACATCCCCAGATCTCTCTATTTGGCCTTGTCTTGAGGGAACGAACCGCCCTCACCTCCTCAAACGAACACAATTCAAGGCTTCATCTTAGTCCATGGTGCTTAAACATTTATCACACCTAAATGCTCTTTGTGTGAGAATGTAGGTCTGTTTCGAATAGAGGAACAGAGAAAGAGAGAGTTTTTTTTTTTCATGTTAAATGATCTTTGTACTTTATAGCGAATAATATAAATGATCTTTATTACTGCATAGCGATTATCTATGATAATGAAAGTTGTATTTTATTTAATGCACATTTGCCAAGTACATTTTCATGTTTCATACGGTTAAAAAGGTAAATGTGACTGCAAACATCCTTTTTAAATTCAAGTTAGAAAAAAAACATTAAGTTATTTATGGAATCCTTCATTTTTAATAATATTATAAAGGTCAAATGTTAAATTATCTGAATTGTACAGGACTTTTTCATTCATTAATTCATTAATTAATTCAACTAATATGGTATGTGTACATCTAGTTTTTTTTTCCCTTATCGATAAACTTCCAGTAGATGGTTAATGTGACTTTTTAAACATTTTATATTGTTACCATTTACAACAGACGTTGTGATCCTTGTACATTCACAGACCCACTTTAAATCGTTTAAATCAATCAGGTAGTGAAGATCATTGATTTTTCAGGAAAACAAACCTTAAACGCCACGATTTTGAGTTCGACATAGAGTTCATAGGAAGCGCTTACTGTAAATTAAAAGTCCTTCTGCATATACCTTGTGTAATATGCAGTAGAAAGTAGTTGTTACTTAGCATTTTTAGTTTCTTATTGATTACTGCTGCTTACTGTATATTTCTGAAATACATTGAGATTACTTTTTCCTTATAAAATGTATTTGTACGATATTACTGATTTCATTGTTATTACGAAACACATGACATATGCAATATTGAAATGAAATGCATTGTCTTAAATGAAGGTTTATCAAAATGTAAGCTAAACGATACAACTGAGTTGATGAAAAGCTAAATACTAATTGAATAAAAATATATAAAATTGAAAATGAATAAAAAATATATAAAATAAAACACTTAAAGACTCAAATCTGAAATTTGTATCTGTATTATCACCAATACGAGACATCTAAGATCTTTAAAAATGCATTTTATTATGAGCCTTTCAAAATGTAATCTATTACATGGCTGCAAATGTAATATTATATAATAATAATAGTTCCCATATTACTTATGTTATTATATACTTGTTACTTATAAAGCAATGGATTCAGGTCATTGCATGCTGAACTGCAATGCATGTATTTCAGAATAAATGAGAAAAAAAGAGCCCCATGTCATTGACCCATAAATAACAGGTTTGTGCAAATGATGCTAAAGTCCTGAGTTGTCATTAGAGCTGAGCTTGTCGGACATGTTTGTGCGAGATCATACTCTGGCATGTTGTGCCCAAGTACCTCATCCACACAGACTGGCACCGTCACACTGAGCAGATAAGTAGCTCTCTCTGCGTAATGGGAATCAGGAGATGACAGGAAGAGGGATTGACACGAGCAAACAACAGCAAAAAGAAACGACGACAACAGACCGTGTCTAATTCCTTCTGTTACTTCCTTTTATAGCGGAATAAACAGGGCCATCTCGTAAATTCCTCCTGAAAAGTATTATTGCTGACAGGTCTGACCTCGGCAAGCCTGCAATGTTTACCCATAACTCACAATTAACAGAGACATTAGAGAGTTCTCCTGAGGATTGCCAGCTTTATTTCTCTCTAACTGGGCAGCACTAAATCTGGAAGAGATCCCAGTTCTGCCATTTACCATGGAAGGGGCGGATTCCACACCAGAGAGAAGGGGCTCCACAGACTCAACACACTTCTGAGCTTTGGGGCTGTTATGGATATGGCGGCGGTAATTATTCAGGCCTTGTTATTGCCCAGAACACCACACCTGCGTCCAGCTCACCGCCTGTTATTAGAATATCAAAAAGGCCATGGAAGAAAAATGTCTCGCACAATCGGAGCTAAATGTGGACTGGGATGTTACGCGCTGTGTAGAGTGTGTGTGTGTGTGTGTGTGCGCGTGTTTTATTCCTTTTCCTCTTGATCAGACTTTTTCAAGCTACGCCAAATAAATCACAGTGCAATTTATACTTTTGTTTTAGAATAGAGAAAATGTCTTTGTTTTACTTTGGAGATAAACCTGCACCTGTTCATAGATGTGTCAAGTCTGATTAAACACTAGCAGAATAGATGCTCTGACATTTTTTTACTCCTATGGTTTTGTGGCTAATTTTACGTTCATTGATTTTTGTTTAAACTCGGCACACTTGAAGAAACGGAATGTGTGTAGGAGTAAATAAATTTTAAAAAGTGTGTGAAATGAAAACAAACAATCCAGTATATCATTAATACTTGCTCACAGATTTATTAAATATAACGTAACGTTTTGGTTTTTGGATTTCATCTGATGAAGGGCAGGAGAGCGAAATGTTACATTTTATAAATCTTTGAGCAAGTTTTGATAGTGTGTGGAAATGTGTGTTTGCTTTTTGCACATTTATTGATTTTATTATTTTGATAGTTATTTATTGGCTTATGTTTTATTGATGGCTTAATTGTTGTTGCTGTTAAATAATCAATTTCAATTAGAATGGATAATACATAAAAATACATATATTTAACACTATTGTATCAGGTTTCTTATTTAAAAATGAATAAGTCATGCAATGCTTGCTTAAAAGCCCCTAAAGAAAAGACACATGAGCATCACACAAGCTTCAAATGTGAAGCAGAAATGGAACACATGTGAGATGCACATGAAACATAGTTTTTATAACTTTATAAAAAAGTGATCATATCTTAATATGATTTTCAAATGTTCCATGCTTTTTTAGTTCATCCAACATTGTGGTACCTGTTACCCTTTTTTTCCTACTGTTGAAGTCATAATGGATGCCAGAAAACCAGCATTCTACTTTTCTGTTTCGGAAGATAGAAACTTGCAAAAATGTTGTCTTGTTTTTTCCAAGATGATACAATAGTGGCGTCATGGTGGCGCAGTGGGAAGAACAATCGCCTCACAGCAAGAAGGTCACTGGTTTGAGCCCCAGCTGGGTCAGTCGGCATTTCTGTGTAGAGTTTGCTTGTTCTCCCCGTGTTTGCGCGGGTTTCCTCTGGGTGCTCTGGTTTCCCGCACAATCAGCTTTAGGTGTGCTATAGGTGAATCGAATAAGCTAAATTGGCAGTAGTGTAGGTGTGTGAATGTAAGAGTGTATGGATGTTTCCCAGTGTTGGGTTGCGGCTGTTAGGGCATTCGCTGCGTAAAACATATGCTGGATAAGTTGGTGGTTCATTTCGCTGTGGTGACCTCTGAGGAATAAAGGGACTAAGCCGAAAAGAAAATGAATGAATGAGTGAATGAATGAATCTTACAATAGCGAGTATTGTTTGTGTAACTTGCTTCTGTTATTATGTTTGGTTTGTTGGTTCAGGATATTGTGTTAGATTTAACCTGGTTTTACCTTAGTTTTAGCTGTTGTGGTGAAAAGTCAAGCAAGTTCTGGTGAGGACTGCTAACACAAATTCAAGTTTCTATAATTGAAATAAAGTTGTATCCAGTATATCTGATATAAATCACATATATATAAAAGTATCACATATATATAAAAGTGCTTTTATGTTATTATAACATTTTCACACAAAAGCATGATATTTCTACCCAATTATTCCACCTTTGATTAACTAAACTGAGTAAATTGTAAACACTTCAGTTCAGTCCAGAACCACTATCCATAATTGAATCATGTTCAAAAGTCACATTTTCATAGTGATATTTCGGAGTTGCCAAAGACAATATGTTCCATTCAGATGGCCCGTCAAATTACACATTTGGAAAACATATTGTAATATATATACAAATCATATAAATGCAACTGGCAATTGTAATGTTTCAAATAAAATGTCAAAATAAAGGTGAAATAATGTCTCATAATTATTGCTTGTATGTTCACACCAGCTGGTTCGAGCCTCACCTGGGTCAGTTGGCATTTCTGTGTGGAGTTTGCATGTTCTCCCCGTGGTTGCGTGGGTTTCCTCCGGGTGCTCCGGTTTCCCCCACAAGTCCAAAGACATGTGGTACAGGTGAATTGGGTAAGCTAAATTGTCTGTAGTGTATGAGTGTGAATGTGTGTATGGATGTTTCCCAGAGATGGGTTGCAGCTGGAAGGGCATCCGCTGCGTAAAACAAATGCTGGATAAGTTGGCGGTTCATTCCGCTGTGGCGACCCTGGATTAATAAAGGGACTAAGCCGAAAACGAAAATGAATGAATGAATGAATGAATGTTCACACCAGCACCTTAACTTGTACTTACGGTACATTATTCAAATATGTAAATGAACGTGAGATGTTAACAAATTTTGTAAAATTAAATTTAAATGTTAGAAAGATCTGTGCAAAGTATAAAAATTATTTTAAAAATGTACAGTAATTAGTATATTAGTATTTCTTTTAAGGTCATCAAAAGATTTCTGCCTAAAAATAACTGGCAATGGTATATAAACTATTGCCACACTGAATGACATTTTAATGAGTCTCCTGTAAAAAAAGAAAAAGTATGGTCCTGTCCATGTGCAAGGAACAAAATGTCTCGCAACGATCATAAATCTGGATATGCATCCGCGATGTAGCTTGTTGTGCTTTCATATCACAGCCCAACTTATACCTTGCTTTAAAACAGCCATAGAAATGTGCAAAATCTTTGCTTTTTACTATATAATAAACATGCACCTGTTCACCAACATGTCAAGTCCAATCAAACGCCAGCGGCATGCCTCCTCCAACATTGTTTTTTTTTTTACTGCAGATTTGTAGCTAATTTCCAATTTATTGCTGTCAGCTTATGTCATAGCCGGAGACATTCAAGTATTTATTTATTTCATCATTTCGTCTCATGATTTTATTAGATCAGTAACAATTGCCGTGTTTTAGAAGCAAACAGGACATGGGCAACCCGAAGACTGAACTGAATTAATGAAGGCTCCATCAACCGATAATCTGTTTTACCACTAGCACGCCATTGAATATCAATGAGACGGCACCGTTTGCTGCTCTTAATGGACTAATCTTTTATGTCTGAGTGTAGTTTATCCCAAATCATCCATGAGAAACGTTGTCAGCGCGAGGGTCTGCTTGTCAAAACACTACGCTGCCGTGGCCTCAGGAAAGGGAAGTTTCCATGTAATTAAACACAGCATATGACAGAGGCAAGGTCTCATTGCTCACTGCACATCAGATGCAGAAGTGATAGTTGAACATTTGCATGTTACCAAGCATCTTCTGCCTGTTTTGGTTTAATTTTCAAAGCAGAAACAAAAGTGTGCAAAGATGTGCTAAAAAGGAGCTGATATTTCTTATGTAAATTTTATGTCAAAATATTTATATGCTGAATGACTACAGTATACAGTAGAACATCTGATCTATATTCACCTTTGTTTTACTTTCTCAAAAGTTTTTTAATTATTATTTTTTTTAACATTACTGTCAAAATGTAACAGCATTTAGTATCATTTATACTTATAAAAACAAGTTTTATAAACAGGTTGTAGGCCCAAAAATAAATTGATTGAACATTACACTTTATTTCAATGGTCCATTTGAGTATTAGACTGTCTACTTAATATCTGTTGATACTGACATTCAACAGACATTTAACTGACTATAAGAAACTTTAAAAGGGCATGTCAACTAACCCTACCCCCAACCCCAACCCCAACCCCAACCCTAACCCCAACCTATCAGTCTACTTATAATCTAGTGAGAATTAGTTGCAATTTAACTTATATTCAACAAACGGACCATCAAAATAAAGTGTGACCCAAGATTCAATCATGGGCGACATGGTAGCTCCGTAGCACTGTCGCCTCACAGCAAGAGGGTTGCTGTTTCGAGTCATGGTTGGGTCACTTGGCATTTCTCTGTGGAGTTTGCATGTTCTTCCCGAGTTGGTGTGGGTTTCGTCCTGCTGCTCCAGTTTCCCCCACAGTCCAAAGACATGCTCTGCTCTATAGGTGAATTGAACAAACTAAATTGGCCGTAGTGTATGTGTGTGAATAAGTGTGTATGGATGTTTCCCAGTACTGGGTTGCAGCTAGAAGGACCTCCGCTGTGTAAAACATATGCTGGATAAGTTGGTGGTTTATTCTGCTGTGGCAACCCCGGATGATTAAAGGAACTAAGCCGAAGGAAAATAAATGAATGATTCAATCATTTCAATCATGGACATTGTGGTTGTTGTGTAATTGTGTGTGATTGTGTGTCATCGTACATGCTTAAGAAACACGTTTTAGAAATGGGTTACATACAATAAGGTTTCATTCATTCATTCATTCATTTTCTTTTTGGCTTAGTCCCTTTATTAATCCGGGGTCGCCACAGCGGAATGAACCGCCAACTTATCCAGCATTTGTTTTACGCAGCGGATGCCCTTCCAGCCACAACCCATCTCTGGGAAACACATCCATACATTCTCATTCACACACATACACTATGGACAATTTAGCTTACCCAATTCACCTGTACCGCATATCTTTGGACTGTGGGGGAAACCGGAGCACCCGGAGGAAACCCACATGCAAACTCCACACAGAAATGCCAACAGGCCCAGCCGGGGCTCGAACCAGCGACCTTCTTGCTGTGAGGCAAACGTGCTACTCACTACGCCACCGTGGCGCCCACAATAAGGTTTCAATAGTTAATATTATTTCATGTTTTTAATAACATGAACAATACAACATTTATAGTTTATTAAAATCCAAATTCATGTTTGTTAACATTAATGAACCATGAGTTAAGATGAACTAACAATGAGCAACTCTATAATTAACATCAACAAATACTTTAATACATGTATTGCTTGTTGTCTGTTCATGTTAATAAATGCATCAATTAACTAATACAACCATATGGTAAAGTGTTACCTAGAAATGTGTCAATATATGGTACTGTATGTATGAATTGTGTCATTAATTTGAAACTTTTTGTGTTTTGATATGCTGTTTTAAATGTGAGTGTTAATTAAAAAAAAAAAAAAAAAAGATATTTTTGACAATATTTAAAGAATTTAGTTTAATTTATGTTACGTTGTGATTCATGTGGATTTTTAGTACTGAGTAAAGTGATAAATAAATTATGTACTTTCAGACAAAGTAATCAGAAAAGTAATTTAAGTACAATTTTTAATATATAATCAGTACACTCACAAAAAAAAAGTTTTTTGGGACAACTTAATTGTCTTATGTTTGATCCACTTAAATATGTAAAAACTATTAAGTTAACTTAATTGATTTGTACTGGGACAACATGAAGGAATTGTTTGGAACCCATATTTTTTTTACAGTAAATAATTACTTTTTTGAAGTAACTTACCCTTAAAACTACACCCCAGTGTAAAACTAGGGGTAACTCATTTGAAACTAACCCATAAACACCAACATAATAGAAACATATTTACCAAAAATCTTCTGCCTATTTTTATTTCATTTTCAGAGTGTAAACAAAAGAATCTAATGTGGAAAGATATGCTAAAATGCAGCAGTTATTTCTGTATGTTTACACCATGCTCATCCTCGTATTCAGCGCACACGCAGGCGTTCATATGCGTGCCCATCTGTGCTCAAATTGAACACTAATGGAACGTTGTCATGTACTATCGCTGTTATTGTCATTGGGAAATAACTGAAAAATGTTCGTAGTACCTTAATGGTCAATTACAAGCCCGGTCCAATGGAGATGATGCTGGTGTCCCACCAGAGAGAAGATAAAGGGCCTAGATGAGCTTGGAGGCCTCCATCAGGAGTGGGTCATTGCATAGAAACTTGCGAGTCAAAATTTGGATCATTTCCCAGCTTTTCCCTGCTTGACTGCTACAGATGAGGCTCTTTTTTTTTGGTCCGCATTGATGAGAAGCCCTGTGGCGTGCCTCTGTTGATTGGAAACCACACGTTAATTTAACAAAGCTCATATATCAAGATCACAGGAGGCCTTTTCTTTATCTCTTTATGCCACTTTTTCTCCCCTCAATTCTCATTTTTTCACGGCTCAATTTATGAGTTATGTTGAAAATCGGATTTATAGTCAGGGGTTACTTTTGCTGTAATTTTTTTTTTTTCGCCCCAAAGAGATCATATGCATGCAGATGCAGTAGCTCCAAAAGGTATTTGGACATCTAAGCCGCACTTACAAATTAATGTAATTCTGTTGCATTTAAGGACAGTTTTGTTTATTTAGGGAGGTAAAAGAATTTTTACCATGGTTTACAAAGGACACCCAATAGAATGTATTTTTGTGTGACAATATCTTCTCCTCCAAAAGCAATTCAATTATATTTAGAATTAGCCCTTCCCCTTACCCCTACCACTTGTTTTGCGCGTTCACGTCAAGGTGTAGTGGTGTTCCAATTCTCTTTAGCTTGAAGGCGTAGGGCTAAGGGCAAGGCGTATACACCCCTTCGAACGAAGATTTTTCAGGACCACACTTAAAACGGAGGGGTAAGAAAATTTCCCAGAATACACCTGTCACAGTGGCAGGATAGCTGAACCCGGAAGTAAGGAGATCCACAAATTAGTATTTTTTTTGTCACTGTTACGAATTTTTACGACAAACAAGCATATGTTTAAATATATTCATAACCGCGTTCATGTTTTACTGTCATGCTTTTAAAAAAAAAAAAACGCAAAAAAACCCCGCTAAATTTCGTGAGCTATAATCCATAATCATAATAACTCATGTACAGCAGTCTCACAACATTCTGACACACGATGACACTCGAATACCCTATCAGTAATGTCTAGTGGCTGGGAATGAGCTTTTTACAGTGTCTGCTATAATGTTAATGTTGTTTTCGTGTGTTTACATAGATAAATATGGCCACTGTGTAAATACACAGTACAGTTACGATCTTATTGCCACATTAGATCGTTATGATAACATAATATACGCCTTCAGTGATTTCCTGAAGATAAACACCAAAAAATAACACAACTGGAATAACTACAGCAGTCGTGATCGTCTGATCTCGTGAAGCAAGAGATCGCGATGACATATGATGACGTGTGCAGGTGTTGAAGTGCTCTCCCACTCTTAGGGGTAAGTTTTGAAGCCCTTCCCCTTAACCTTCGGTTGTAAGGGCCAAGGGGAAGGGGAAGGTGTAGGGGTACAAAAATTAAATTGGGATTGGGCCTTAGAATAAGCATCGTTTGACGATATATTAAAAGACTATTTAAATATTACAGTAGAGCCCAAAAATACTGATTATTTATCTTTTAATCAAAAAATATTAATATTTTTAACATGAATATATCTGTCAAACTCTGTCATGACGATGGAACTGCTTCACAGAGTTTGACATTTTAACAAACACCATTTTATACATTATAGAGATGCTTTACTTGCATTTAATTTGCTTTCAATGTATGTGAAAATCACTTTTTAAATGTGAACTGATGTGGACACCAAAACGGAATGTCTTATTTTGAGTGATGATGATAGAAAAGAGGGGGAAAAGTGACATATTAATAACAAAAACATCACAATTTGTGTGAATTCACTCTGTTTTATAATACTAATGGACTAATACACCTTTAAATGTGTCCAAAACTTTGTGCAGCCTCTGTGTGTGTTAATGTGTCCGCTCTGTCAGCCTGCAGGTCTCATGTAGTTTGAATGTTTTCACTGATGTTTGTGTATGTGTGCAAGGGAACAGCTGCCCTTGTCACCTCTCCATCCGTAACAGAGCTGTCACCCGCTTTTAAATAGATCTGAGTGAATTAACATGGCGCTCCAGGTCGGGTCCACTGGGGCGCTGGTGACAGTAGCGGTGCCCTCCACTAACGCTGGTGGAGGAGGCTTTGGCACGCTGACATGGCTGGCAGGGCCTGCCCAAAGTGACTCTACAGGGGCTGGACGGCAGCCAGTCGACTGAAACCTGGCCAACAGCCCCAGCCCGGACGAAAAACCAAGCGCGGAGAGGCCACTAGAGAACGCAGGAGCCAGCTTTTTCATTTAGCCGTCCAACTGTTTTCCCCTCTCCTCTCAATTGACAGAATAAATGCACCTGCCATTGTGTGATATTGGGCAGATTAGTTTTGGCTGTGATTGAGGAGTTGGTGTCAGAGTGGGGCATCTCTAAAGGGACCCACCCAGGGAGTCGGGCTGCTGGGAGCTCTCGTTTGTACTAAATAACATCTTTTTGGCCCAGCCATTGGTGTATTGATATTTTGGGGAAGCGTAGCCTGCTGGTAAAGTTGATTTGGAAAAAATAATGAAGCAGGTAATTGCTGTGAGAGGATGTTTGGATGTTTTGCGACAGCAGTCATTAGTTTTAAAAATTAGACACATATTCTAGACTAATACAATGTAATAATACTTACCTGCTCACTCTTAAAAATTAAGGTATCAGAAAAAAAACTATATGGCAGATTTCATGGTGATGACATCCCTTTTTCTTCTTCTTTTGCTTCTTTAAAGATACTTTTAGTGTAAAGTTTTCCACTTTTCCCCCATAAAATAAAGAAATGTTTTCTCTTGTGAAAAAAAAAAAAATCCATGTGTGTTAATGTGTGTCATTTTTTAAATCTGAAAAATCTGACAACGGAGGTAAAAATCAGGTGAGGGCTTTTCTTATTATGGATTGCTTTTGAAAACACTGTCAGTTGGGTTTAGGGAAGAGGGTGAGCGGGTCACTGTGCTTTTGAATACACTATTGCTTGGGTTTATGGAAGGAGGAAGGTGGGTCAGTTGATCATTCAGTCAGTCAGTAGAAAGCGGCCTCTAGTGGATTTACATGATAGGAGCAGGCGAAATGCACTCGAGAGAGAAATTTGAGATCTGAAAAAGCGTAGACAGCGCCCTCTGGTGGATGAGTAAACAAAAACTCCAAAAAAAAAAAAAAAAAAGAAAAAAAAGAACGTACTTCCTTGGTCGTATTTGGTGCGTTCATTTCAAAATGAGCTTGGGTTGTAAATAGGGGTATGAACTCATGAACTCTGGTCTTATGGTTTGGTTAGGTTATGATTATCATGTAACCAGTTTGGTTCAATTACATATCACGGTGCACTGACATGGCATTCTACCCACAATTCTGAATCCTACTGTATACACTCAAAAAACAAAACAAAACAATTTTTTTTGTTGAGCAAGTTTTTCCACACCTGTGATTGGTTATTGGTTTCCTTTATCTTTCTTGCCATGGTATGCTACCACGACAGCTCTTACTGTATGCCATGATGTCAGTAAGTTATAACCAGTTATGATCTATCACTGAACCGATACTAAATTGTATATGTGTATGAGGAAACTAATTTTGGCACCCCTATGCCAGTAAAAGAACCTTTCATTTTAAGATAGTTTTTTTTTCTTCTTTTTTTGACCCAAGTTTGTATAAATGTGTTTGTTTTGTGACTGTCTGCAGTATGCGACTCTGATTGGACAGGCATGGCATTCAAATCTGTGATATTTCTTAATAGTAACAATATTCACCCATAGTAAATGGGTCATTGTTACTGAAAGAGCCTGTTAATATTTTTTCAGTGTTTTGTTGAATTTTTATGGACACTTTAATATACAGCAAAAATGTTAAAATAATTTCAAAACTAAATATTTAATATCCTTTGATATTTGTATTTGTTGAGTAGTAATGTAATTACCAGTACCAAAATAAATAAAAAATTCAAGTCAGTGGCTAGAATAAATGCATTCTACAGGCAAAACTAAATAAATACCCATAGTTAATGGCGATACATTGTGGTCTTATGAAGCAAAACAATCAGTCTGTGCAAGAAGCTATTATTTACAATTATTATTGTCTGTTTAACAGCCTACCCACATGAGAAAATACTATATTAATTTAGAGTAAATACTATAGATTTACAACTATACTATAGTAAAGTCTATTACACTGTATTTGTTATATTTACCATACCTTTTTAATGAATGCTACAGTATATAGTGAACTAATTAACTTCAGTACTACAGTAAACTGTGTACTTAAAGGGCTTCTCACATCGTATGGAGAAATGTTAAGTGGGATGTATTCTAGATTTAAAAAGTTATGATTTTTTTTTCCCATAATAATTTAGTTTGGCCAAGCTCTAGCATATATTTGTACATGTTATTAAGTAAAAGTTATTTCTGAGTAAAAATGCATTATAATTCCATGTAAAGCAATCTGTGTATACCATTTTGTGTATTTTCATATCATAATTTTAATTCTATAATCATATTTTACATCTATACATACATAAACACCTATATACATGTGTGTATATATGATTTTATGAATTATTTTTTTGATTAAATTTATCCTCCTGAAAAAAAAAGGTTAAAATAAAGCAACTCCAAGAGCATCAGATACAGTATATGTTGGTGTAGTGGCTATTTACTTTAAGGAGGCTCTCTCAGTGGTAAACAAGACAAAGTCTTACCGAAAGTGTCTTTTTAAGTTTTTTTCTTTGCAATGAAGGTCAGACAATCATACAGCAATGCAGGTTTCTGCAGATTGTGAGATGGCGAAAATGAGTGCGTTCTCTTTTTATCTAGTTTGTAATGCCCACAAGGTCATCAGTGACATACAGGATGAATCACAGTTACATCAGCGCTCAAACTTCATTTTTGACCATCCATATTTCAGTCTTACCTCCAAATCTGAATATAGTTTGTTAAACCACTATGTACTTATCTAGATCTTGTCTGGTGATAAACAGATGTTAAAGTGGTCACACTTGGTCTAACTTAAACCGTACATTCATGGAAGAATAAAAGAACAGACCTTTATAATGTATATAACTGGGTATACAAGCGAATATAAGATGAATACAATGAATTTCCACCACAGTTGGCTTTTGGAGTCATAAACTGCTTTAAGATCTAATATTCTGATTATTTTGTGTGCAGCATAATAAAAAATATGTAAAATATGTTGTATATCACACTTTGCGCAGTGTAAACAATTAAGCAAAGTTGACATGCATGTTGAGAACACTTGCCCAGAAGGGTCCCGTCTTGCATATTGCTCATACCACTAAAACAATTAGACTTTCCTGTCCTGTGACATCTTATTCTGATGCAGAATTTTCTGCCGCTTAATTTAAATTTAATTGGACCGTACCCAACTGGCTCAGGTCAGTATGAAAAGAAAATCAGGAACATTAATCAAGGTAAAATTATCAGCTGATTAATCAGTGTTCTAATTATGGCACACCGCGTCTCTCTCTTTGTTCTGTTTTAATTACTGTACTTCATTGTCTTTTCCATATGGCCAGCATGTTTCTGCATAATGCCAGTGTCTCTCAGCTCGGGGAGCCATTAGTACCCTGCCTGGTGCTGCTGTCCTGGCTCTTCTCGTGCCACCTTCATTTAATTATTAATTTTAGTTTTCTGTGCGTGGTTTTTGGAAGGTGTGTGGACACTGCAGCAATGTGTGATTTTGTAAAGGGGCAAACCTCAGTGATGCTGGTTCTGTGTCTGTAATGATGTTTGACTGTTCTGTCAGTGGTCTGAAATGATCGCTGGAGGTCTGCAGACGGGACTGGCCGCTGCTGGGTGGATCTGTAGACACGGTGTACGGCAGAGCGGTGTGGACTCAGCGTGTTAAGTGCCAGAATGGATGGGGATCTAATAAATTGTTGAATAAAACATGCTCTGTTGCCACGGGGGCGCGAAATTAGCGGGGCAAAGTGGTGATTAACCATCCTATCATACTTGCCATTGCAATTCCCAACTTCCTTTTCTACCCTTCTCTGATTCTCTTTCACAGTCCCTTTCTGCCTGTCGTCATCACTTCTGTTGTTTTCTATTAACATGATGATCTAATAACAATGATTTGGATTTTTTTTTCTCAGAGGATAAAGGTTTAGCCTTAAATTTCATTAAATGCTGTTATCAAATTCACTGAATAAAATCACTTACACCAAAATGTACATTATTATTATATTTTTTAAAATCTTTTTGCTGCGTGATCAAACCACTTGTTTAAAATGAGCTGATTCAACACATTTTTTGGGACAGCTTAATTGTTTTATGTTCAATCCACTTAATTTGTAAAAACAAATAAGTACAATTCATTGATTTGTGTTGGGACAACATGAAGGAATTGTGCTGAACCCAGCATTTTTTTACAGAGTAAAAATGGGTTCTTTCACTTGGTTGTTTGGGTCAAATATGGACAAACCCAAGTGTTAGTTTTTTAGCTATAGATGTTAGCCTCAAATTTGGACTAAAAACATGTATGTACAATCATTTTATTCTGCATTGAGCATGTTAATATGCAATTTTAACATGTAATTTATTATTACATTAAATAATGCTGGTTTGTTTAAAACACATTTTATTTTTGTTGTTAAAATTGTAAATTTAACTAATTAATAATCCACTTAAATTTGTAAAAACAAATAAGTTCATTTAATTGATTTGTGTTGGGACAACATGAGGGAATTGTGCAGAACCCAACTTTATAAAAATGCATTTTACAGTGTAAAAACTGGTTCTTTCACTGGGTTGTTTGGGTAAAATATGGACAAACCCAACTGTTAGATTTTAGCTGTAGATGTTAGCCTCGAGTTTTGGCTGAAAAACCAAGCAATCATTTTATACTGCATTGAACTTGTCGATAAAATCCACAGCTGAATATATGTACTATTACACTAAACAATGCTGGAATTTATTTGTATGTTAAAATTGTATTTTAAATTTATTAATAAAAATAACCCAATGTTGGTTTTGTCCCTATTTGACCCAATATTATGACAGCCCAGCATTTTTTTGAGGGAACTGAACACTAGCAAAAGACATATTTGATGTATTCAATCAATCCTTATAATATCGTAATAATTACTTTTTGCTTTACATGGAGCAATTTGTCATGGAGCAGACAGACATTATCAGGTCAATTTCATACTATTGGCTTTATTTCAATTTTCTGATTGCACTTTATTTAACAGTTTGTGCATTTAATGTGTACTTGCTTGGAAAGTTCTTGGTTGTACATGACTACATTGGTGAGTTAAGGTCACACTAAAAATGCTGTGTTGTTGTAACCCAATTTTAGGTCAGATTTAGACTATTTTTATTTAATTTAAATACTCCACATTTGGGTTTGTCCATATTTGACCCAACGTTGGGTTACAACAACCCAGCATTTTTAGATATGTTCAAGGGTAGTGTAAGTTTAGGTATAATGTAATGACAGGTATTAAGCATTTAATATCATATCCACTCATAAAATGAGTGGTCTAATACAAGCTGTTTTATTCTACATGGCCGTCTTGGATCATAAACCTGCTGAACACCACAAGCTTAACTTCAGTAAACAATCTGTCATCAAATTCAGTCACTCAGTGTGAATTCATTTTAATTGATCCAGGACAGAGTTTTTTTTTTACAGTGCCACTGATAGTGACAAACATTTGTGGTGTTTCACCAATAGACATTACTCAAAGTCAAATTCCATTCGGTGTTACTGCAGTGCACCTATAAACATAATACTGTAGTGCACCTATAAACATAATACTGTTGCGCACCTATAAACATATATTTTAATTGTACAGTTTCCAAGCTATACTGAGACTGAGTGGGCAGATTTGTTTGCATGCTGTAAACAGTTGCAGATAGACTACTTGTATTTAGGTTGATATCCAGCAATACCGAATACTGCAGATGTAGCAATGGCTAAGCTTTGTTCATTTAGCAAACAGCGTCTGGTTAACATAGAATGTAGGTGTTTTTCTTCCTTTAAAACTCATTAGTGTTTTACAGTACTTTAGTACGAACACCTTAACCTCCACATTCTCCTGCACTCTTTCTGTTTTCTTTAAGTTGTTTAAGTAGAAGAGTATTTTCTATCTCTCTTCCGATCAGTGCTGTGTAGCGTGCTGGAATTAGACATCACTTAAGAATACTTACGCCAGCGTCTCACTAGCGCATGAAACCTTTTTTCAATATGTAATTACTGGAACCGTACAAGTGTCTCATGCATATTCATGTGGATTTTAATTAAGCCCATCTCTTCACAGTTTGTGCCTTTGCCTCCTGAAAAGTTGCTTCCTCACACTCTGCAGGCTTCACACATGCAAACACGCTCACAGGCATATTAGTATGTGTGTCCGTCAGCCTGGAATATACAAAATGCACAAAGCCGCACACAAAATGCATGGACATGCGCGCACAGACATAGGCCTAATGCATGCTGGCATGATGTTGTTGCGTTTTGTCATCCTGCTCACCATATTTCTTCCCTAGATTCTTTTCAGTTGCTTTTGGCAATTGTAAGTTCAGCTCTTTTGCAGTGTCTACAGCTGTGATGTTAGCCCAAAGAGAGAGACAATCAAACTCTGCACAATGTTTTTAGCCCTGAGAGAGGAGAGACAGGCTCGGTAGCATATGCCAGTCGACAGATCACAGACAGACAGCGCCGTGTGACTCATCAACAATTAAAATGGCCATACATTATTTTAAACGACACTCTTTCAATCCACATCCACGTTAGCCAGTGAATCGGAGAGTGTAAGAATACTGAAATATCTAAATTAGCGCTTGTTATAAATGGGCCGGGAGCTGTGATACTACTGACTGTGCACTCGTATGTTGTGATAGGTTTGCCAGAACAATCTCTGCAAACACTTGAAGAACTCTTACACTTATTCTGTGGTGAAAACACACACACACATGCTGACGATAAGGACAGGAGGGAGAAAATATGCTAGCATAAAGCCACTTGGCACTTGGCTCTGACAACAATCCAGTGGGTTTCAGAAGGGCAACAGCGCCATCTACTGAGAAAGCGGTGGATGTGGTGCAAAAGGGAAAGGGTGAGTTGGACAAACACCAGCTCAGTAGGAATTCTCAGATAATAATCAGTTTCTCTGGGCTTGTGAAACTGGCTCATTAAGCCTCCTTTTTAACTGGAAATATAGGGAGTGATTAAAGCTGCATTACTGAGTGGGCACAAAATGGCTAACCTCCGGCCACCCACTGCTCCTAGGTGTCTGGCACGGGTTCTGCACGCAGCGTAATGTCTTCACTTCGAGAGCGGCAAATCCATCACCTGCTTGTTTATCTACTTTGCTCTGGCAGCCTTATCAATCAGTGTTAAACCATCACACTGGCATATTTTTCTTTTAAATATCATTAAATGCAGCGGGCCAGACCTATCAGTGGGCACAGCCTCCTTTGGGTTCAGCTCACTGCGGCGGGTCAAGACGGGTCGAAACCAGGTGCCTTTCATTTAACCTCTAACTGACACAAGATGCCAGATGATCTATGCTAGCAGGCCTGAATTACGGCATTTTTGAACAGTTCAGCAGTTCACGGTGAGATTACAAAGGCTGTGTTGGTTATTCTTTTTCTGTGCAGATAAACTGGGACTGAGGCGTTCAAAGAGCATCCAAAAAATAGGGGGTAAATGGCGACAGGATGCTCATTTTCGGTTGAGCTAATCCTTTGCGCAGAGATGTTTATTAAAATTGGTGATTTATTTCCACTGGCAGAAACAGGTTTAGTGATGTCACTTGGGTTCGGTATTAGCATACGTAATTAAGGCTGGGGAGGGCATCTGGAATGGGGCGAAGCTGGTGTCATTGGGCATAATTGCTTCAGGAGGACATAATTGGGCCGCTGGTTGATTTTCAAAGGCTCATCCCTCCGTTGTCGTGGACACAGCCTGTGGACTTTGGCCTGATGCCAAGTAGGCTCTTAAAGAACACACAGTATCTCTCTGTTTCTCTCAGTCTCTAAATGGAGGAAGAACACAATGAATCACTCAAGCAGGTGCTAAAGTCAACCTTGACTTTTACTCAACATCCTGTGGTGGAAAAACTGAAAATGTGTGTGTGTGTGTGTGTGTGTGTGTGTGTGTGTGTGTGTGTGTGT
>CAIGQQ010037872.1:7684014-7696102 GCA_903798035.1 Danio albolineatus | reverse complement strand
TTCCCCCCACAGTCCAAAGACATGCGGTACAGGTGAATTGGGTAAGCTAAATTGTCCATAGTGTATGTGTGTGAATGAGAATGTATGGATGTGTTTCCCAGAGATGGGTTGTGGCTGGAAGGGCATCCGCTCTGTAAAACAAATGCCGGATAAGTTGGCGGTTCATTCCGCTGTGGCGACCCCGGATTAATAAAGGGACTAAGCCGAAAAGAAAATGAATGAATTATTATTATTATTATTATTATTATTATTATTATTATTATTATTATTATTATTATTAAACTGTCACCATTGCAACAATTACTAACATTATCAGATTTTACAAATAAACCTATATCTGTGTACAAATACTATAATGATGCTGTAGTCTTTTCAAAGTAATTTTACCTCATATTCAACTCCTTCCGAGAACCAACTGCTATAATTTGATTAATCTTCTTTTGTAAATATTATTTTGACCACCATTCTACAAAATAGCTGATTACTCAGTAAATGCATACGACATTTGATATTTTGTCTTTTATCTCAATTTATATTTTTCAATTTTTACAAAAATAAAATAATAATAATAAAAAAAATTGATACTGAACAGTATCAACTTAAAATATCATTCTGAATGTGGGTTATGTATATCTATCTATCTATCTATCTATCTATCTATCTATCTATCTATCTATCTATCTATCTATCTATCTATCTATCTATCTATCTATCTATCTATCTATCTATCTATCTATCTATCTATCTATCTATCTGTCTATCTGTCTATCTGTAATTCCAATTGTTTAAATAAACGTAAACGTTGCCTTTTTTTTTGCTGTATTTCAAAAAATATTTTACATATGATATTCTTTATATGTGAATCCAAATATGAACTTTCATGTCATAAAATTTATATTCATTGCCATATTAGCTATGTGTGGGGTAAAAGCAATTTAGATCGAAACAATAAGCAAAATGTTTAGAGAAATTGAAATAAGTATTCAAGAACTGAATCGAAGAGATGCAGAGAGAGAGTAAAAAATGTTTATCTCTTGCCAACTTTGCAGTGTGCTCTTGGCTCGTCTCTGTCTGTCTTTTTCTGTCTCTCACTGGACCTGCGGGATTGTTAAGAGAAAACACCGCAGCTGGCGGGTACGTTGCTGTGTGCTGCAAGCAGGTCTTTTTAAATAATGAATGAGGTGTGGTGCTGTCACACAAGCTTTTGCCTACTGTTAAACGCTGCACTGACGGCTGGCACAGCGACTTGTTAAAGTGTTAGAGGCCTACACCTCCGCCAGGAATTTATGAGGGTCTCCAGAAACTTCCACCGCTACCCATTCTGATCAAGGACCCATCCAGATCCTCTCCCTCCCTCCCGTTCTTTCTCTCTTTTAGCTCCAGTTTTTTTTTTTCCTCTGCCTTGTTCTGTTTTCCATCTAATGTACCCTCGCTTCCTATCTATCTGTTTCATCCCCCTCCCAGGCTTTCCCCAGTTTTTAGAAGTATATCGGACTTCCATCTTTTGCATACTGTATGTGAAAGAAAAACTATAAGCTCTTCCCTACTCATTATATTGTAGGCTTGTAGGGTACAATGAGGTTAAAGGCACACAGAGACCATTATTTTTTATTTTCTCCTTTAAACCACTAGATGGTACACAAACGCATACCTCTGAATATTTTCATTTCTCTTTGCATATAAAAATTTGGCAATCAGTTGGCAGTAATCTTATACTGTATCATATTTAATTGGGATGTAAAGAGCCTCAGTTTTAAAGGTAAATGCGAGATGTAATGAAATTGGAACAAATTTGGTTTCATTGTTAAATGTTAAACAATCGTGAGCAACATCCGTATGCTGTTTATGTGATTAATGTATTGCATTACTGAGTGTGACAAAATGCGCCAAATTTGCATTTTAGGCAAGTTAGGCATAAAGTATTTGTGTATTGTGAAAATAAATTCGCAAATAGATCAGACTGATTGCTTTGCAGTTATTTTAAAGTTACAGATTTAAATAACAAATGAGAATAAAATAAAGATTATTTAATTACAAAAAAATTGTTATTAGTTTATAGTTTTGTTTAAGGTTTAAATCAGTGTTGTTTTCATATTACATTTAAGGGTAAAAATAAGCTATTCAATAATACACAAATATACTAAAATCATATAATAAAATTATGGTACCAAATCTGGTAGTAAATATCTGAGCAAGTGAAAAAGAGAATATCACTTCAGTATGTGAAGCAAAACAAACATAGCCAAGAAATGCGCATTATGTTCATTCTAAATGATTTGGGTCATGTGTAATTGTGTAACTATAAAACCATGTGTGTGGCACTCTGTGGCAGCGACAGTGTGTTTGGATGTTAAAGACATGGTGAGGTAATGTAATATGGCATAGGTTAAAATGAAAATAGTGTAGCCAAAAAAGTTTCCCCTTGTGGTATAACTGCAAAAAAAAAAAAAAATTCTGTACTACCAGCCCAGTATTTGCCACTTTTACCTTGTTAAAGGTGCAGTAGGTGATTGTCTTCAGAATTTTTTTTTTTGTTGTGCTGGTTGAAAGTCTCTTCACATTCCAATAATAATGATTAAAGTAAATGATCTAATTGTGTTATATGTATTTTTATATTCTGGGTAAGACATAAAATTTAAAAAATCTTCATAATTCCCATAGTTCTGATCAGTAGCCCAAACTGTCTGTCAGCAAATGTAGATTTGTACAACTGCGCACCTCTGTTCGCTCAGATCTGCGCCACGCATGTGCACACAAGACAGTCACTGTGGTAAAAACAAACGCTGAATCTCAACTTTTTAAAATCCTGAATCATTATGGAGTTACTTTTGCACGCTGGTGGAAGGATGACACCATAGCTGAAGTATTTTTTTAGACAGGTACTGTTATGTTTTAAAAGTGATTTAGTCACACAAAGCTTTTGTAGATTTTGTTGTTACAAATGGGTTATATGCATAGAAGTGTTGTTCAGGCGCTTAAATCTTCCGGCGAAAGATTGATGTGACTATTTTCAATTTCACAAGGGACATTTTAGGTTTAACAACAAAACATAAGTAAAAAGCAATATTCCGCCTAGCCTGATTTACTGAGGTGAAGTTGGTTTTATATTCGCATCGCATTGGTTCATTTTTAAACAATGACAACCTGTGAGGCGGTCCTTATATTGTTTACCATGCTACTGTACTTTGAATAATCGATCTGAAATAGCTTGTCAATATGGCTTAGTAATAAGTGTAATTCCTGCACACCGCCAGACAAGCACTATGCATACAGTAGTTGCTTTAGGACAAAGCGTGTGAGAGAGTGAGACAGTGATCCTTGAATGCGTGAAATACTGCACATTATGACAAGTTTTGCTTGCTAACTACACAACTTCAAACATGCTTGATGTACTACAATTTTCATTCAGAATTGTAGTGTTATAAAGTACTTTTAAAGTTTTCTAACTGGCGAATGACATGATCTAGTGGATTGTCTACTCAAGGTACGTGTTCGTGTTTCAGGAGGCATGGCTTTGGACGGCAGGGGAGGAACTATGTTTCAAAGATATTATGTTAACGAGTTAGCATTTTGGCAGATCACCTACTGCACCTTTATTAAGTACTTGTTGGTGTGTAAGATGCATCTCTGCTGTTGGTTGTAATGTGAAGTAAATCCACACATTGCTGATAAAGTGTTAGCAAACTCTTAAGCAACAACAACACACCACCTAATACTCTGCTACAGTTGTATGTTTGTTCATGCTTAGCTTTAATCTACCCATCCATAAATACATACCATGCACATGCATGATATCAATAAAAGACTCTTGTTTTGGGGTGTTTACAAAGACACGACAATGAAATTCATTCATTCATTTTCTTTTCGGCTTAGTCCCTTTATTAATCCGGGGTCGCCACAGCGGAATGAGCCGCCAACTTATCCAGCATTTGTTTTACGCAGCGGATGCCCTTCCAGCCACAACCCATCTCTGGGAAACACATCCATACATTGTCATTCACACACATACACTACGGACAATTTAGCTTACCCAATTCACCTGTACCGCATGTCTTTGGACTGTGGGGGAAACCGGAGCACCCGGAGGAAACCCACGCAACCACGGTGAGAACATGCAAACTCCACACAGAAATGCCAACTGGCCCAGCCGGGGATCGAACCAGCGACCTTCTTGCTGTGAGGCGAACGTGCTAACCACTCGGCCACCGTGGCGCCACGACAATGAAATGTTTTATTTATTTCTTTTTTTAACTTCCACTTTGTAACCCGTTGTGTAAACAAATGCATGCAACAACAAACTAATACAACTCATCATAATAGAGAGAAGATTGTTTCACACTCATGCTGGAGTAAATAATAAATTTTTCCTTCAGCTTAGTCGCTGATTTGTCAGGGGTCACCACAGTGGAATAAACTTCCAACTATTCAGGCATATGTTTTACGTAGCAGCTGACCTTCCAGCCACAACCCAGTACTGGGAAACACCCATACACTATCACATTCACACTCGCACTCATCCAGTAAGGACAATTGAGTTCATCCAATTTACCTATACCTGTCTTTGGACTGTGGGGGAAACCGGAGCACCCGGAGGAAACCCATGCAAACATGGGGAGAACATGTCACGTGGTCCAGCTGGGACTCAAACCAGCGACCTACTTGCTGTGAGGTGACAGTGGTAACCACTGAGACACCATGCCACCTGCTGGAATAACTGAATCTTATAAATATGTTGCTAAGCAAAGCAAACAGATCCCTATTTCAACGCTGGTGTTTGTATATGTGGTTCACACCTTCGTAGTATACATTTATAAATGTTTTGAATTCTAGTAGCGGAACAGGGCAGCGCTTCAGGGGTCTGGTCTGCGATGTGCACAGATATGGATTATTGTTCTTAAATAACTCACAATAAAACGATCTAATAGAGTAATTTTGTATTCTCGTAGTCCGATAGAAACTCTTTCATGACCCAGTACTGGGTCACGACCTCGTGATTGGGGACCCCTGCCAAAAACTGGTTTACAAAAAACAGTAGGTGACTGTACAGTATAGCCCATACGAGTTGCCTTCATATATAATTAATTTTTTTCTTACAGTATATTATGCCAGCTTTGTTTCAGGTTTGCATTCATATCAGCAAATGAGCATTTAGCCCTCAGGGGTGCAGGAGTGTGCTTCATCAGATGATGGTCCCTGAGATGATGGGATGTGTTCCTGGTGTTATGTGAGTGTTATGTGTGTATGGCGTGAAGACTGGATGTCATTTGAAAGGGGAAAGGAGCTGTTGGTGTGCCCTTGTCTATCCTATACCCCCCCTCCATCCTGAAGAAATAAGGGTCAGGAGTCAGTCAGAGCGGAGCAGCTAATAGAAGATTTATGACTCACTGAATATGCAGATCTGCTTGCTGTGATTGACCAGGATCCACACGCTGCCCTTGGGTACATCTTTGCATTTAGAGGAAAAGAGAACTAGAAGAGAGGGAATGAGTGCTTGGGGGGGGGAGAAAAGGAAGAAAAAAGTGTGGACAATGGAGAGAAAAATGCACCGGCAAATTAGGCAGCCTCTCATTTTCGAATAGTCCAACAAGATTGTACGGTACGGCAGAAACAGCTATTAGTCATTTTTCCGGGGGGATGAAATCTTCCCATTTTCACCCCCTTCTTTGTTCTCTCTGCTCACTTCTTCCCTCATTTCAGGCAATTTGAACTCCATTTGCAAGAGTGCGGATGCCGTTCTGGAAAGCAGATGTGTTTTACTTTATTTGAAATATACATACAGGCATAATGAAGCTGAACCCTGACCGGGGCTTTGGCGTGGTGTAAGTGCTGGTAGTTTGCTGGCTCTCTGATGAATGTGTAGGTAAAAAACGCAGCACGAGAGACATTCGTGCCGCTCGCCTGTCTAGGATGAGAGCCTCGAGATGGAGAAATTATAGAGCGGGGCCTGGTCTGCCAAATGAATAGGCATACTGACAAATTGAATTGAGTTGCATCAGAGGCCCTCCATTTAATCTCCTAAGTCTTTTTCGCCCATTAAAAGAGTCATTCAGCGCCCATCACGGCTGCAGGTCCTGCCACCCCTCGAGCCGCTCTTTATATTCCAGCTACTCATCTCTGCCATTTCGGAGCTTCGCGTCTGAGAGCAAGGTGTGTTTTAAAATGTCTGTGTGAGGTTTGATTTAATGAGTTTGCGCTTGTGTGGAAGTCCTTCATCATATTATATGGCTGTATAACCTACAGGTATCAAACGTCTATCGGTTGGCTCACTTAATAATTGTTTTAGGAGACGGTGTTGAATGGAGTCATTAAAGAATGATGTTTACTATGTAGACTCCTGATAGTGTGTCATACTACTTCCTTAATTGTGTGTTAAGTCTCTCAGACTTCCATGCCGAAAAATGGATCATGTGTGAGTGTGTGACCAGCACCGTAAGGAGGAATTGTTTACCTGTGTGTTGACATGCGTGATGTTTTAGTGCCCCCTACTGGTCAGATATTAAACACCTGTACAGCTTTTAAATGACAAAATAAGTGCATTAATAAACATTTAGTTTTGTTGCTTTTTTTTTACTTAAAAGCCCAGTTGAATTTATTAAATATTTAATTTAAGTTAATATGCATTTATTTAACATTATGGTGTATACATTTTAAGAGTTAAGATGCAAAAAAACCTGAATGCCATCTGAAAACTCTTTAAATTTGTGTTTTTTTTTCAAGCTCCTTTGTGTAGGTTAAATAATTTCACTTTGATGGCAGTTAATATGTTGCTTTCATTGCCTTTAATGTGAAATAATTGGATATAAACATGGAAGACTGACAAATATACTAATTTTAGATGAAACTTTCAGATGGGACTGAGAGGTTTTTGCCTCTGAACTCTTTGTTTATAAATGAGGTTAGTTTATACTATACACAAATAAAAAATAAAATAAAATAAAATAAAATAAATGTACAGTAGCATACACAAAAAAAGGTTTTACTTCATATCCCATCCACTCAGAAAGACGTCCCTTCCTCATCTTCTTTCCTAATGGAGACTGTATGAATTGCTCTGACATTTATCTCACACTAACAGCATCTCTGATTCCTTTTGTCTATAAAAGTCCCACAGGTAAAGTTTATGTGGGTGTCTTAAGTGTATTACAGAGCATCTTTACAAATTGCATTAGTGAGTCATTGCCTTCTTTCTGTTTTCAAACTGTCTACTTGATCCTCTGTGCTGACGATAAACACTTCACTTACTGTTTGGTCATTTGGCATTGGAGTATGCAGAAGTGGACAGAAACAGAGAAAAAATGTAATGTTCACATCTTTATAAAACTGTAAGGGCAGGTGCAAAAGTGTGTTTAATTAAATTAATACATTCTTATTTGTTCAGTAATTTATGGGATGTATGTAAACATTTTATTCATAATCTTTTGTGTGTTTTTTTTTTTTTTTTTTGCAAAACTGCATTCATTCATTCATTCGTTCACATTAACACAAGAGAACTTGTTTAGTTAAAGTATTTGAGAGAATTAAGTTTATGAAGATAAAAAAATGAAGAGCAGGGAATGTCTTAAGTGGTTGTTTGTTTATTATATTACGAACAAGAACTGAATAAAACTTTTTTTTACTTCCATTTGATAAAGATGCGTAAGAAAAGGATAAAGATTACATCTGCATAAAACCAATTTAAAAATTGCTTTTTTATTTGCTTTATCACCAAAAACAAATAATACTGAATTAATGGAACTGTTATTTTCCCAACTTTATTTATTTATTTATTTATTTATTTATTTATTTATTTATTTATTTATTTATGTATTTGTTTGTTTGTTTGTTTGCTTGCTTGCTTGCTTGCTTGCTTGTTTGTTTGTTTGTTTGTTTGCTTGCTTGCTTGCTTGCTTGCTTGCTTGCTTGCTTGTTTGTTTGTTTGTTTATGTTGTTGTTTTTTGTGGGATATTTTGTGGGAAAAGACTATGAATGGAATACCATACCCTTAAAACCTAATCTATCTTAGACGGCGTAACCACTAAATTTAAATAAAACTCCAAGGATAGGGTAAATTTCAAGAGTTTACACTTAGCTGATCATTGATGATAAAGCGTATTTGGCATGCTGTCCCGGGAGTGAGACCTGAGCTCCCTCCCGTTTAAAGGGCGAGAGGAGAGTTTGAGCTCAGGTAAGTCTCGAGAACTCCCCCCGCTAGATATATCTGACTAGAGTTGCCTTAAGAGGCTGTTTAAAGCAGTCAATTTACTTATGTTGTATGTTTTTTGGACGGTAGGAGGAAACCGGAAAACCCGGGGAAAACCCACGCGAACACGGGGAGAACGTTTAGGGAGAACAAACTCAACACAGAAACGCCGACTAGCTCGGGGAGAGGCTGAACCATCGGCGTTCTTGCTGTGAGGCAACAGTGCTAACCACTGGGCCACCGTGCCGCCCTATCAGAGAAGGGGAGGAGTTGGGGTGGGAGGGGGGATTCTTCAAGACGAAGATGACTGGAGTACAAAGCTCTGGTAATTTATAGTGTGTCAGGATTCGTCTGATTGGTGCAATATGCTGAGCTGATGTGGTACCAGCTGTGTTCAATCATAAGCATGTGATCCTCTCGAAATTTAGTTTATAAATAAACCTTACTTAGTTTTACTACCAGAAACTAAAGTAAACTAACAGAATAAAAAATGGCTAAATATGCGAAAATATTCTCAGATAAATTAAGAACAATAAATGTAATTTGAAACAAAGTCTTTGAAATTAAGTCTAAATGGTACATTACAAATGAAATTATGTTGACTAGAAAACAAGTATGTAATTTTTCTCCCTAAACGGTTTAGATTTATGCTTTCAAGTGTTTTACAGGGAAAAAAAAAATCAGCATTTGACATTTTTGTCTCTGTTGGTCCTGTGCGAAACCCATGTGTGTGGCGTGTGATGCTCTCCCTCCCTTACATCGTGTGTGCCCCTTAAAACGTGAGTGCGGCCCATAGGAGCCACCATGGGAGTTCAGACGAGCCTGCTTTGATAGTGTGTCAGAGCAAATTAGCTTCTGTGTGGAGGTGCCTTGGCACACAAAGCCGCTTCCACTCCTGCCATCACCCCGCATATGTGCACAAGATTATAATTAATAAGCAGGCACGTCAATCACACTTTAATAATAATAATTTAGCATTTAGGGGGCAGAGTGAGGTTATTGGCATCTGTGCCTTTGATGTGGAATATGGGCTGGCTAATAGGAAGGCAGTGAGGCAGAGAGAAGGGAGAGAGAGGGATGAAGGGACAGTGCTCACCCCATTCAGCATCTGGATCAGAATAAGAGCTTAATGTGAGATCGATTCATTTGTAGCAACTGTTTTTAGTAACACTTTTTAAGCACATACAAGTTTTAAGCACATACAGTACAGTGCTGTGGCAAAGGTGTCTGTTCAATTGGTTTATTGGATAAGCTGCATTCCTGAAGATGTTTTTGGTTATGCTATAATCAGTTCCAGTTCTCAAATCTGAGTAATAAATGACTTTGGATTTTGGGTTGTTGTGTAAATTAGGTGTGAATACAGTAAGTAATCTAAATATCTACAGAAAACAGAGAGTCTAAGTTTTCAACATTACCACAAACTTTTAATTAAAGTAAAAAAATTGTAATGTAATACTCGACCCGGCATCAACTCTGAGTTTTTCGTCTAGTGGAACATTAAATATTATTTTTATAATCATTATGATTATTATTTAGCTGAAACATCAGTGGTCTTTGGTCAATAATATAGTCAAAACACAATGAGAGTCCAAAAAAAAGTCACTTCAAAATATATATATTTTACCCATAGTTCTTGACGATAACATCAAGAGTCTTATGGAGTGAAACGATCGGTCTGCCAGAAGTTGAGCTCTCTTTACAATATTATTTTCTTTAATACACAGCTTCTGCAAATGGCCCAGAGTGAGTCCAGTTTACAAATATTCTTTTGAACTGGTTCTTTATAGTAAACCGAATGAACCAGTTAACAAAATCAAATGGGACTGTTTGAAAAAAAAGAAAAGAAAAGAAAATCACGGCTTATTGTTTGTTTAATTGTTTATGTAAAAATGCATTCTTAATTTTATATGCTTGAGACGTAAAACAAGGATATTTCCTGTAATGTTTTGGGTGCTTTATATTTTACATCGTTGCACGATTGCATAAAAACAGTCGTAAGTTATACAACAATCACATTTATCCATTTGTCAAGGCTGTGGTTTAAATGTTATAATGTAAAAAGACTCAGTTTCTTGCAGGGATTATTTAGCATTTCAGAACTATGAGCAAAAAGAAAATTTATGTTAATGTACAGTAGCACAAGTAATCTTTATGGCTGTCAATGAATAAGATTCTTAATAAAAAGGATTTAATTAGATTTCTCCAAAAATGCATTTGAAATTACGAATTATGATGGCAAAAGAAGGAAATTTCTCGTAGCATGTGAAGGCAGCATTAGTACTCTGTACAAATGTGGTAAAATAATGTACATTTAGCAGAAGAATGTGGTGATTTGCCTAGTTGGATTTTATTATTCAAATGAGAAACATTAAAAAAACATGTGGTTAATAGGTTTTCAATTAAATGCTGTTGTGATGTAATGTGTGAGTGTGTTTGTGTGTGCGTGTGTGAAATCAGAAAATTGCAGCCATGCAGGACATGCAGAACTTTTGTTTTGCATATGTGATATTGTTTAATTAAAGTATGCTGGGACATAAGAACAATTTAGATCTGGGTCGTGTTGGGTGATTCATTCTTTGGGGCCATAAGCAATACTTTATTAGCCAGCATTATTTGATTATTTGTTTATTTGAAGAGCATCTGACCACATTCAAATATTAACCAGTGAAGCAGATTTGAGTGGAATCAATAATTTATTTATTTTTGAATCATTGGGAGACGGGCGAGCATTCAAATATCTTCTTGCACCTTTTTCATTCAAACATCATTTTTGCAATTCCGCTTAGGGAACCCAGTAGCATAGAAATGACTTAAATGCAGAATGAGCTCGCACAGTTTTGTTTCAGTTTAGTAAAATGAACAATCAAGCAGTCCCTCTTTCTCATTCTCTCTTTCCCTCGTTCACTGAGGTGACCATATTGCCATGGCCCCGTTCCACCGTCCCTTATTACTCAGACACATCCGCTAATTGCAATCAAAATAACAAAACAACATATGTCAACACCCCAGAGACCACAGCACTGGTGTCCTGCAGCCACTGAAATGAAGAGTGATGGTTGACAAATGAGCGCTTGATTGGTTACATAAATTACTTTCAGACGGAGCTTCTCACCAGGCACTGCAAGCAAACGCTCATCATTAAACTGGGGAGGGAAAATGATAGAGAGAGAGAGAGGGGGAAGAGAGAGGTGAAGAGAAACAACTGGTAGAGACAGAAGAAAAAATTATTAGTGGTAGGATATATACAGTGGACAGACATTGTTTATGTATATAGTAATTCATGTCATAATTTGATATATTATGTCATTGTCATTTTTATGGCATTACCAGTTTCTATGCTTCTCACAATGAGAAGGCATGATGCTGAAAGGAAGCTAAAACATCTTTTACAGCCCATAGAGTAGTCTCACTTGTATCACCTTCAGTTCTTGTCCACTCAATTCAAAATATTGCCTATGACCAAGGCCAGACAAAATCTGCTGGCTTCATGCAGAAGGATTTTTAGAGTATGTGAGTGAACAATTTAACAAAATAAAAAACCTAAATGTATTTTTTTCTATATATATTTACTTATACAGTATATATGTTTCTAAATATGTATTGGATTGTGTGTGTGTGTGTGTGTGTGTGTGTGTGTGTGTGTGTGCATGTGTGTGTGTGTGTGTGTGTGTGTGTGAATATGTATACTCCGGTTTCCCCCACAGTCCAAAGACATGTGGTACAGGTGAATTGGGTAGGCTAAATTGTCCGTAGTGTATGAGTGTGAATGAATGTGTATGGATGTTTCCCAGAGATGGGTTGCAGCTGAAAGGGCATCTGCTGCATAAAACATATGCTGGGTAAGTTGGTTCATTCTGCTGTGGCGACCCCAGATACAAGAAAAAGAAAATGAATGAATGAAATATATAT
>CAIGQQ010037872.1:7650030-7664893 GCA_903798035.1 Danio albolineatus | reverse complement strand
ATATATATATAAATATTTGTTAAATAAATGCTACCCTGGTGAGCTTCTGGGAAAATATTCGAAATAATTCTCATCAGACTCATGCATTTTAAGAGTATACTTTTGAATCAGCTTGTCTTCCTTTGCATTAGCATTTTTAAAACCTCATGTTTTTAATTGTGTCAAAGGACGTGTTTTCCTCATTTGTGCAGTTGGTGTACATGTGTTTTGTATAGCACACACATGCTCCTCCATGTGCTGCGTCTGTTCCTGCAGCATCAAAGCAGCTTGGTGAGATTAGATTTTGGAGGCAGATGCACAAAGTTCATTTCAAATCAGAAGCTGAATGCATCATTTACTGCGTCTGCATGCACAACAGTATTCTGACTTTAATACGAATTTAATCTCATTTTTCAGTTCTCTACAGCAGTCAGCATTTAAAGTCGATCAAAACCTTTCCGCAAAATTGTCCTAAAGCCAAAATATGTATTGAACAATACCTTTTTTTTTCAGATGGATCCATTTTTAAAAGTTGACTACTACAGTACATGCTCATGTTAACATATTAACCTGGTTGCAATTAGTCTTATTGTAAAGTTTTTATTTTCTCTAAATCTGTTGGAATATTAAACATAATCATTAATTACAATATCCATCTGAGTATTCTTTTTTTATCAGCACATATGCAATCAAAAGAGATTCAGAGTAAAGTTGTAGAGACTCTGGCTACGTCTAACAGTTTATCACTGTTGTATGTACAGTATATGAATATTTATTATGTTTTTTGTACACTCACCAGCCACTTAAATAGGTCCAACTGCCTCTGAGGTCCAACTGCTTGTTAAAGTACATTTTTAATCAGCCAATCACATGGCAGCAACTCAATGCATTTAGGCATGTAGACATGATCAAGACGATCTGCTACAGTTCAAACCGAGAATCAGAATGGGGAAGAAAGGTGATTTAGTGACTTTGAAAGTGGCATGGTTGTTGGTGCCAGACGGGCTGATCTGAGAATTTCAGAAACTGCTGATCTAATGGGATTTTCACACACAACCATCTCTAGGGTTACAGAGAATGATCCAAAAATGAGAAATTATCTAGTGAGCGGCAGTTCTGTGGGTGCAAATGTCTTGTAGATGCTAGAGGTCAGAAGAGAATGGCCAGACTGGTTTGAGCTGATAAAAACGCAACAGTAACTGAAATACCACTCGTTACAACCGAGGTATGCAGAAGGGCATCTCTGAACACACAACACATCAATTCTTGAGGTGGATGGGCTACAGCAGCAGAAGACCACACGGGGTGCCACTCCTGTCAGCTAAGAACAGGAAACTGAGGATACAATACACACAGGCTCACCAAAATTGGACAATAGATGATTGGAAAAAAGTTACCTGGTCTGAGTCTCGATTTCTGCTTCAACATTCTGATGGTAGGGTCAGAATTTGGCGTTAACAGCATGAAAGCCTGGATCCATCCTGCCTTTTATCAATGGTTCAGGCTGGTGGTGGTGGTGGTGTAATGGTCCGGGGGATATTTTCTTGGCACACTTAGGGCCCATTAGTACCAAATCAGTATGGTGTCAACTCCATAGCCTACCTGAGTATTGATGCTGACCATATCCATCCCTTGTCCACCACAGTGTACACATCTTCTGATGACTTCTTCCAGCAGGATAACATGCCATGTCATAAAGCACAAATCATACCAGACTGGTTTCTTGAACATGACATGAGTTCAGTGTAATCAAATGGCCTCCACAGTCACCAGACCTCAATCCAATAGAGCACCTTTGTGGAGGAACAAAAGATTCGCATCATGTATGTGCAGCTGACAAATCTGCTGCTACTGCGTGATGCTATCATGTCAATATGGAGCAACATCTCTGAGAAATATTTCCAGTACATTGTTGAATCCATGCCACAAAGGATTAAGGCTATTCTGAAGGCAAAAGGGAGTCCAATCCGTTACTAGTCCCTGGTGTACCTAATAAAGTGGCCGATGAATGTATATTTGCTTTCATAATGTAGCTTTCTGTGAATGCTTGCAAAGTTTAAAAAATTCTACTAAAATATTATCCACCCACATTGTGTTCACCTACACACACAATACACTCACACATACACTTTTTTTATTAATCTCCACGCACAAATAACAGATGTCTTCAGCATAACATTCTCATTTATAGACATAGTTCAACCAAAAAAACAGAGCATTTATTCTTTCCTCACTTGATTCTAACCCTTTATTTCTTTATTCTGTTGAACACAAAAGAAGACATTTTAAAGAAAGCTGAACACCTGTAACCATTGACATGCACAGTAGGAGCATACTATGGAATTCCATTTCTACCGGTTTCCAACTTTCTTTAAAATGTCTGGTAACACTTTATTTCGATGGTCCATTTGAGTATAAGTAGACCGTTTACTTAATATATGTTGATACTGACATTCAACTGACATTTAACTGACTATAAGAAACTTTGCAAGTACATGTCAACTTACACTAACCCCAACCCTAACCCCAACTCTAACCCCGACCTAACAGTCTACTTATAATCTAATGAGAATTACTTGAAATGTAACTTAAAATCAACAAATGGACCATCAAAATAAAGTGTGACCAAATATCTTCTTTAGTGTTCAACATAATAAAGAAAATCATAAAAGTTTGGAACCACATGTGGAAGAGTAAATACTAATTAAATTAACAGAAAAAAAAAATGTGTGAACTAAAATTGAACAAATTATTATATTGCTCCAGATGTTCAGTTATAGTTCGCCTGTTTCAGCTCTCTGTGAGCAAAACAAAGCGTTTTAACACGCTCATTACTGATTTGCACTTTAAAAAAAATCTGTCACTGAGCTGCTTTTGACCAATTTGTAAGGCTTGCAAGAATTCTTTTCACATTGTATCATGCACAATAATGGGGCATATCTGACATTTAATGTTCTCTGCCATTGCTGTGGGTGCTCAAATCTTAGATTTGCATCATTGTGTTCGTAAGTTTTGTGGGGAAGCTGAATGTGAGATATGGTAACATGTTTAATTGACCAGTCACAACCGACTGGGCAATTAATCAATCGGAACAGAGCAGACTCTCGGAAAGGCAGATTTAGGGAGCTTTCAGACTAGCACTTCTGGTCCACACCCGGGTTTGTTTGACATCACAGTACGGTACGTTTGGCTTGTGTGAACGTTCGTCTTCTGAACTTGGTTTTTCACTAGCGAACCATACTCCGACCTTCCTAAAACTCTGGTATGGTTCTCTTCTAATATGAATGCAATCGTACCAACTAATGGAAGTGAACCACCTACTGTACAGAAAACCTTAGTTTACATAACATCCTTTAGTTTGTGTATGTTTGTGTATCACCTACCTTGGCGACAAGTGGGGCTGGCCCTGTGCAAACACAATAGCCCCTTACACACAGAAATACCGGTAAATATCCAGAAAACGTCCGGAATGACTTTACCGGTAAATTCAAATAAGCGCTGTTCACACAGACAAGAACGTTCTGGATTTTTTTCGAAAAAGACCATTCATGCATCCTTTCCAAAATACCAGTAAATTCTGACATCATTAACCAGAAATGAGCTCTAAACTAAGGGGTCAGGTTTTTGTTGATGGTTTTACTTTTACTTTTAAAGCTTAAGTATTTATGCAGCTGCTTTGTCCCAGAGACATCCAAAGGCAGAAGCGCTAACCACAGCTAAATATTAAACATTTGACGACATTACAAATTTTGTATTGTGAAAATGTTTGATGAAAACATATGGAGGATTCTAAACACTTTCGAATATCGAGATATACATAATAGGCATGGGGCGATAATCATTTTCAAGGTATACCGTGGTATAGAAAAAAAATCAAGGTTTTCATACCGCCAAAATTTTCTGCTATACCGTTTCTAAGGTATGAGTAAGATTTTTTATTTACACTTTTTTGTTTGTTAATTAGGTGTAAATTGTAAAGACACCTGTGTTTTTTAAACAAATGAAGACAGCAGAAGTCAATGATTCACTTGAATTATTCAGCCTGACATGTTTACTGCCGCAAAATACTTTAAATGTTTCTCAAAATAAAATATATTGTGATCAAAGGGGGAAAAGGTTTTGTTTTTTACCCAGACATTTAAAAAGAATATATTTTAGAGCAGTAAACACAATACCGTCATACCGTCAAACCGTGATATTTTTATTCAAGGTTATCATACCGTCAGAATCTTATACCGGCCCTATGCCTAATACATAATATGTGTGTGTAATGGCTCTCACCAGCTCCTGCACGTGCACTCGCTTGAAGCAACTAAAGCAGAGTTTGAAGGTAATAAAACAGTGCTTTTTCATAAACATTCATTCATTCATTCATTCTGACCTTCTTGCTGTGAGGCGAACGTGCTACCCACTACGCCACCGAGGCGCCTTATCATAAACATTTTATCGATAATTTCTTTACACAGTTGGCATTAAGAAGGAACACAGAGATGTTATCTGACTAACATCTAGCAGCTAAATGTGTCTAGAAAAATATTCAAAGGCTTTTTATTTTCATAAACAGCGTGGATGTGAATGCTGTCTGTATGTGTGAAAGGGGCTAATGTCCGCTAATGTCTGCTTGTCTCCTACAAAAATGACTTCCATGGACATCATATTATGTTCTGAAAGTTTTTAATATTTTGGTGTGTGGTGATTAAGTAAAAGCTGAACGACCGCGATATGCGTAGGCCTGTATACATCTTTCAGTGTCATTGACAGTGTGAACACAAACCAGCCGAGAAGGTGGCAGGAGGGGACAATCGAACTTGGGTTCGGAACCAAATGTGAAAGCCCCCACCACATTCCTGAATTAATAATTTCAGGCATTGTAAGAAATAAATTGATGCTACAGCAAATATTATGTGAAGTATTTTTTTTTTACTTGGATGAAGATAAAGAGACCTCAAATCAAAACGATTACTCTTTAAATACCATTTAAAGAGACCTTTATAGAAACTGAAGACAATTACTGTCCAAAAGTGCAGTCCAATAAATACAGCCAGCAGGTTGTTCTCTCTGTTTTCCAGGTAGTTTGTGGAACTTTCATGACGTCATTCGGAAAGGTGACTCACTCTGACCTCTGAGGCACATTGTCATTGGATTCTCTCAGGCCCAGCAGTGGCCACGAAATTCAGAGCAGACATATGGCCACGCTGTGCCCTACCAAATGCTCAGAGAGAGGTTTAGGCCCTGCTCCAGGACCCCAAGCCAGCTACTCTGGGCATCTGACCCCTATATCAGCTCAGCGGATTACACTGATTGGTCGGGCAGAACAGAAGGGTCACTGGAATGACCACGGGGCCCAGAGCTGTGGCCTGTTAACTGTGATTCACTCATTACAGAAGCGCTTTTTAGACTCATAGAGGGAGGGAGGGATAACCTGGAGCAAACCACAGAGAAAAGAGGAGAGAGATGGAGCGAGGGGACAGAAGAACAGACAGATGGGTCACCGGAAGGGCTACCAAATGCACAGCTTTGACCTGTTTACAGTCATTTACTTATTACGGAAACACTGTTCTGGCTGTGGGATTCAAAGCTGTTTTATAAGAGGCTGAAGTGGGTGTTTTTTTTTGCTATTTCTGAAAGCAATTATTGACTTTTGCATTGCTATGTAAAGGGATGGTTTGCATATAAAACCCTTTAGGGTGTTAAGATACCAGATCAGCCTGTTGGGGTTTATACTGCTGGATGTTGATTATGCTGCTTATTGTATGGCTACTACCCACATAAGTACATAACTGAATGCAAAATATTGATTTGAGTTGCAAAGCAAATAGTCGACTAGGCAAACTTAGTGTAATGTGAAGAATAAATATTGAATTTAACTCTTTTAAATTCTTACCTATTCTACCAATCGTTCTGGCAAGAACATGGACACCGCAGTATTTATTCATTCATTCATTCATTCATTCATTCATTCATTCATTCATTCATTTATTTTCCTTCGGCTTAGTCCCTTTAATAATCAGGGGTTGCCAAAGCAGAATGAACCACCAGCATATCCTGCATATGTTTTACACCCCGGATGCCCTTCCAGCCACAACCCAGCACTGGGAAACTCCCATACACTCTTACATTCACACACATATACTACGGCAAATTTAGTTCATTCAGTTCACCTACTGTATATTGCATGTCTTGGGACTGTGAGGGAAACCAGAGCACCCGGAGGAAACCAACGCGAACACCGAGAGAACATGCAAACTCCACACAGAAATGCCAGTGCTAACAATGCTAACCACTGAACCAGTGTGCTGCCCCATACACAGAAGTATAAAGCTCCTAAATAATAATAATAATAATAATAATAATAATAATAATAATAATAATAATAATAATACAAAATATATAATAATAATGATAATATTAATTAATATTTTATCATTATTATAACCAGAATAGTAGAATAATATCTGAATCATTGTGTGACACTAAAAATGTAAAAAAAAATGTATCATAAATAACATTATAAAAAAGATTAAAATAGCTAACAGAAAATGTTTGATAAATAAGTAAATTATAATTAAATTTTTTATATTTTGATATAGATTCAATGTTTTACCATTTTTTTATTTCAAATAAAAAAGCCTTGATGAGCATAAAATTTAATTTAATTTAATTTAATTTAATTTAATTTAATTTAATTTAATTTAATTTAATTTAATTTAATTTAATTTAATTTAATTTAATTTAATGTAACCCTAAGCATTTAAAATAAACATCTTAACAGCTATATGGTACAGTATGTGAATTAGACAGGCTTGGCATTATCACCTGATATTATAGCTTATCTTTTCATTATTATTATTTATTCATTTATTTATTTTTTGCCTGTAATTAAATGTGCAGTTTGTATTGTGCTGCAAGAATGCTAAAATACTTTGGAAAATAAAAAAAAGCTTTGGGAAAGTCAGTTGTCTGATAATGCCAGCATGAAGCATTTGGCTTGAGATTATTCACATTCTGCTGGAAAATGATAAAAAGCTTAGATATATTGCAGATTTTTCAACTGTCTGACCAAAAACCGTTTTAATGGCATTAGTCATGCTTAGACATGCTTGGCTTGATTATTGAAAATAGAAAAAAAAAATCTAATGAGGCTTGGTTGCTGATGCCTCTTAGCATCTGACAGTTTCTCATCATTTTGTTTTTTAAATATCATTTCTGTGGAACAACAAGATGTTCGTTTTGAGCAAGAGAAAAAGAGTAATTTAATTATAACAGAAAACGTGTGGCTTATTTCTTGCTCTCAGACAGACGTGCTCCTAAAACAACAGCGCGTGCTGAGATTGCTTGTAAAATGCACAATAAGTAACACAAAAGAGATTAAAGCACACACACACACACACACACACATACACACACACACAATCCATGCATTAATTTGCACCTCCCTGTCTCTTTTTGCTGTTGGGAAATTGCACTGTAAAATTTGTGTTATACAGGAATGTCATGCTATTTGCTTCATTGGTTTTCTCAGACGAGTGTGAGAGGTTCATGATGTTGCCCTGGAGCCTTTCTCAGCTGCTCAACCAGAATTTATCCTACATATTTCTCTTCATTTTCCATAAAGCGCGCAAACTCTCTCTTGAGCTTGAACACATTTTTAGCAAGCTTATTTTTTCTGTTTTCTTGCATCTGGTATTTTTGTGTTTTGCTGCTAATTATTCAATGTATCGTTGGTGCTCCATTAACAAATATTCATTGTGGGTCAGTGGAAGAGCGTATATAGTCTATATCTCATGAGGAAAGGATGGGGAGCAGGCCTGGTGCATTGTGGGAGCAGGTTGAGAGTGGACAGTGTGCCCTAGATCCATCAGTGCTCTAGTGGAGAGCAGGGTTAAGGGCCAAAGAACAAGCTGCACACCACACTCATTCAGTTTCCACACACAATCTGAAGGTCACTGCTTTTAATTACAATAGGGGAAACAATAACATGTTGTTTTATACAAACTAGTTTAAATGCAGAATAACTTAACAAAAATTATTTGAACATTATATGATGATGTTATAGGATGATCCTTAAACCGTTATAGAATGACCATGAAACAAAAATCACACTATTTTGTAAATGAATGTTATGAATGACTTATTTCATCTTCCTTTTATTTTATTTTATTTTATTTTATTTTATTTTATTTTATTTTATTTTATTTTATTTTATTTTATTTTATTTTATTTTATTTTATTTTATTTTATTTCAAAATCAACAGATATCTCTCTGGTTAAATGAATGTTATGAATGACTTATTTCATCTTCCCTTTATTTTGTTTTGTTTTGTTTTGTTTTGTTTTGTTTAGTTTAGTTTAGTTTAGTTTAGTTTAGTTTAGTTTAGTTTAGTTTAGTTTAGTTTAGTTTTGTTTTGTTTTGTTTTGTTTTATTTTGATTTATTTTAAAATCAACAGATATCTCTGGTAACGTACTGTATTTTGCTAGTCATGTAAATTGCACGTATGCAAGCTGAAGCAACAAATTTTATTGAAGGTGGTGTTTGCGAACTTTGTATATACAGTATATACATCCATAATGCTATTAAAAAAGCTGTTATTTCAATAAATGTGTTATTTGACCACATGAATTTGAGTAAAACATGGGCAAACCCAACTGTTGGGTTAAAATATAATTAAATATTTAAGTTAATTCCAGCCATTGAGTTTATTCTCTTTTGGGTTTTCTCAAATTTGGGTTTAAATAACCAAGATGTCTTTTTTGGAGCGCGTATAATACTATCCTTCACAAATAATCCTGACAACTGATGTTTTGATTACATCTAAATGCACCATTGTGTCACACATGCAAATATAGTCTCAAACACAGCAGTTGGCTGTTAGTGTTGTTGAAGTGTTTTTGGATTTTCTGATTTGTTGATCAAATTTAACACATTTCCTTTAAAGACATTTGACTGAAAAACTGAAATCCATCCTTTGTAGACTGCAGAAATGGCAGGACCACATTGATTTTCGCTCGCCGTTTCAACTGGATGTCTTACATTCGTATTTAAAATTTCACCTTCATAAAGTAGTTATTCAGCGTAGTTATTCTTTTAACATTTATCTTTTATATATTTATTCTTTTAATATTTATCTCTCATAACTCATTTTATTTATTTAAACAATTATTAATTATAATATAGAGAAACACATTTTTTGTTTTATTTATTTTACTTTATTTGTTTGTTTATTTATATTTTTAAATGTATTTCGGTGAGTAGTTAAAATATACAAATGTTCCTAATTAAAAAAATACCCCACAATATGCATCATCCCTCATTACCCATACTGTCTATCACAGGGTCAAAGCCTAGGGCTCTCTGTCTCTGCCCTCACACACACACACACACACACACATACACCCATGTGCGTTAACAAAACCCGTAAGAAGCTCTCACTTTCCCTCCCTCTCTCTCTCCCTCCCTCTCTCTCTCTCTCTCTCTCTCTCTCTCTCTCTCACACACACACACACACACACACACACACACACACACACACGCACACACAGATACTCACGGGAAATATTGCAGTGAAATGGCCCCAGGAAGTGTTTGGAAGTCAACAGTAGTGCATAAATAATGAATTTATCTCTTGCACACGCCCTGTTGTGACAGTTTGTCTTGTAATGCTCGGATCGTCGGATGAGAATAAGACCATTGGGGATCTGACTGCAGATGAAAGAGTGTGTTCGAGAGCTAGATAAAGTTATCATCCAGCATAGTGCTGGGCGTCTGCTAGCACAGCTGTTTCATAAAGGGATAATTCACTGATAATGCGATTGGCTTTTGGCCGCGCTGTCAACATGCCAGCAAGGTGGTTCAAATGCAGACTTGTAGGATATAAAAGTGTGTGTGTGTGTGTGTGTGTGTGTGTGTGTGTGTGTGTGTGTGTGTACAGAATCCTGCAGGCTTTCTCTGCATGCTCTGTAATCGCTGTCTCATTCTCACTGTTTTCCAGCATTTGATTTAAAAAGCAGCAGACACACACACGCACAGACACACCAGGTGTTCCATCGTCACTGTCATTATCTAAAGTTTGATAACTTAAAGTTTGATACCCGTTATTTTCTCAGCTTTTCTTTGCAAATGATTGTAATGTGTGATGAAGATTTTAATTGTTTTTTAATTGTCATTAATTGCTTATATTTCGATATTGAATTAAATTTAATTGGAGTTGAATGCACCAAATTAATAAATTTGGGCTAATGGAGAACCAGCACTTAACTTTTTATGTATTATGTTTTATGTATTATTTTATATATATATATATCTTTATTGTTTAGCTTGTTTTGCTTTTGGTTTATTTTTTATAAATCATAAATAATACATTCATTCATTTTCTTGTCAGCTTAGTCCCTTTATTAATCTGGGGTTGCCACAGGGGAATGAACCACCAACTTATCCAGCATATTTTTACGCAGCAGATGCCCTTCCAGCTGCAACCCATCTCTGGGACACATCCATACACACTCATACACTACGGACAATTTAGCTTACCCAAGTCACCTGTACCACATGTCTTTGGACTTGTGGAGGGAAACCGGAGCACCCGGAGGAAACCCACGCAACCACGGGGAGAACATGCAAACTCCACACAGAAATGCCAACTGACCCAGCCGGGGCTCGAACCAGCGACCTTCTTGCTGTGAGGCGAACGTGCTACTCACTACGCCACAGTGGCGCTATAAATAATACAAATTATTATTTATATATTTTAGCTTTTTTCTTTAAAGTGTCCTTTTTGGTATACAATATTTAATTACTGAGCAATATTAAGTGAGAACATACAGGATTAGGATTGGGTTTAGAGTTAGTTGTTCATAATTATGCATAACTTACCCTTATTATTAAAGCTAGTGAATGTAATAAGTAACAAGGGCAGCAATGAAATAAAGTATTATCTATTTGTTTATTTATTACAAACTTAAGAATTTATATTTGTTAATTTCCTGAAAATTTTAATACCTGAAAATAAAATTCTGTTTTAGATTTAATATTGGCCAGTATTAAAAAATCGACTTTAAAATATTAAAGTCTATTATAAGTCTAAATAAACAAAGTCAAACACTTACACTTACAATTATTTGTGAATTTCCCACACGAAAAAGTGATTAATTTTAACTTTACATTTAACAAATTTACATTATTTATGTTTTAAACATTAACCTTTTTAAATAAATAAAATAGAAATGTACAAATTGTAGGGGCGGCATGGTGGCGTAGTGGGTAGCATGATCGCCTCACAGCAAGAAGGTCGCTGGTTCGAGTCTGGACTGGGTCAGTTGGCATTTCTGTGTGGAGTTTGCATGTTCTCCCCGTGGTCGCATGGGTTTCCTCAGGGTGCTCAGATTTCCCCCACAAGTCCAAAGACATGTGCTATAGGTGAATTGGGTAAGCTAAATTGTCCGTAGTGTATGTGCCTGAATGTGTATGGATGTTTCCCAGAGATGGGTTGCAGCTGGAAGGGCATCCCCTGTGTAAAACATATGCTGGATAAGTTGGCAGTTCGCTCCGCTGTGGCGACCCCAGATTAATAAAGGGACTAAGCCAAAAAGAAAATGAATGAATGAATGTTCAAGTTGTAATGTTAAAGTACTGTATGAAAGGAGAGTTTTTCCAGATGTGTGACCTGTAATACACGTGTTTATAGGAAGCCTTGAAGAACTAGTTCACTGAAGCATTGAAGTCTCTGCACTGAGTTGAGAGTAATGGTGATTGATGATGTCATTAGATTATAGAGACCTCACAAGGCTGATATGTTGAAAAAGCAGATCTATGAGGAGGAAACACGGCTCAGTCGTGTCTGCAGTATAAATGTAGCCTGAATCGTTAAGATGGCAATAACGGAAGGCAACCATCCATCTTTGTTTACAGTGTTGCTGGTATCTTCACCCAAGACAAGAGGCAGTTTTTCCAATGTAATTTACAGAGATTATATAGAATGACCTGCATGCTGAATAAGATAAACTGCATTTACATGATCAAAGCTGGGGATTAGTAATGTTCTCTACACATAGGGTAGAATATACTGTGTAATTATGATTAAACATTTTTAGTATATTGCTCAATAAATATTAATTAATGTAGTATTTCATTCATTCATTCATTTTCTTTTTGGCTTAGTCCCTTGATTATCGCTTTATTCGCCACAGCGTAATGAACCGCCAACTTATCCAGCATTTGTTTTACACAGGGAATGCTCTTCCAGCTGCAACCCATCTCTGGGAAACATCCAAACACACTCATTCACAAACATACAGTACAGACAATTTAGCTTACCCAATTCACGTGTACTGCATATCTTTGGACTGTGGGGGGAAACGGAGCACCCGGAGGAAACCCACGCGAACACGGGAGAACATGCAAACTTCACACAGAAATGCCAACTGACCCAGCCGAGGCTCAAACCAGCGACCTTCTTGCTGTGAAGCGACAACACTACCTACTGCGCCACCATGTTGCCTAATGTAGTATTTATTGACATTTAAAAAAATTGGTTCATTTAAAATAAAAATACTGTTAATGTTATAGAAAATATTACGGAAACAACATGAGCTCCACTTGCATGCCCAGTCAAATGTTAACATTGCATGTCAAATACAGTATGTTGAAGAGCTGGGTTTGGAAAACTTGTACATAAAAAAGAGATAAATTTTTGTTCACATGAGACCATACAGTGGAATGCATGCATAAAATAAAATTCACTTTGTTTTTGCGTTGTCAAGTATGTCAGAAATTTAGAACTTTTTATCTTAAAACAATTTTTAAAATCAGCTACGATTCAAATAAATGACAGACCCTTTAAAATAAATGACAGACGTTTAAGCATCTGTTACAATGAAGACTAATGACTTTACTGCACTGTAAAAAAATTCGTAACTTTATGGTTTATTTCCAGCAACTGGGGTGCCGGAAATAAACGGGTAAAATACCGGCAGTTAAATTACAGAAATTTACTGTAAAATAACAGAATTTGAAATACAGAAATTTACCAGAAATTTGAATTTAAGGAAATTTCTGTATTTTAATGACTGTTATTTTACAGTAAATCTCTGTAATTTAATGACTGTTATTTTACAGTAAATTTCTGTTATTTAATGGCTGTTATTTTACAGTTTATTTCCTGCACCCTAGCTGCTGGAAATAAACCATAAAGTTACAGGTTTTTTTTACAGTGTACTTGTAATAACACAAAGTAATAATGACAGTGTCATGTCTCCTACAATTACACTCAATCAGTTTCAACTACAAAAATTGTATAAAAATGTGGACAAAGTTTCTTCGTTTTCAGTCTGTTGCAAATTCGGTTCCTATGTAATTACAGTTCACTTTCAGTTAACTAGCCAGAATGCTTTTTTTCTCACCATGTTGCATGTATAGAGTCTTATCAATAGGCTTATAGTAGTACATATATTAGGGCTGTTGGCAGCAGGAAGGACATATACAGTAGTATAGCGAGCTTCTTGGAAACACTTACCTGACAGAAATCACTTTCAAAGAGAAGGCGAGTGGAATTTTGAGTGAGTGCAATCTACTCACGTTGAAGTGTACAAGTGGAGTGCATTGCACATCTCTTTGGTTATACACAGCACTGGAACAGTCCCAGTGAGTTTTTGCGACCTAGTGTAATTCTGTCTAATGTTGTACCATTCATTGTAGCAGTTGTGTTTTCTTAGAGTAGCTGTAACCCTGAAGAGTGCACTCAAAGGCCATGTGTTGCCACCCTCATGTCTTCATTCAAGAACAGAATTAATGTCTTGACTGATTGCTGACATTTCACTCACTCCTGTTTTAATATGTTAATATCTATGCTGACCTGCTATTCAATTCCATCTGACCTTTTACAAGCCGCAGTCTTAATTGAGAGGTTTAGAAGTGCCATTTATCAGGTAGTAGGATGGAAGCCACAGTGTAGAAAAACCCCAGAGAGCTCCTCGTGTTGGAAGCTGAATAACATACTATCATGCATGAACAGACATTCCTAGAAACCACTGACATTTTAATTAGCACTGAACCGGTGTGAAAATACTGCTCTTATAAATGTCTTTTTAATGTGCTCTGTGTTGTAGTTATGAAGGCTGTGCAGGTTAATATACATTATAGAGCAGAGAGATTAACCGAGCCATACTGCTGAATAAAAACAGTAAAGATTGTGAAATGACATGTGAAAATTGCACTCTTAAAGAGTGGTATCTCCATATGAAATGGCCCAGGACATCATGTTTTATGGGGCTGTGTTCCAGTATTTCTGCTGCTTCAAAAAAGTGTTTGTCTGTGACCTTTAAAAAAAAAAATTTACAGTCTTCCTTGTGGATATATTGCAATATTGAAATTCTCTGCTTCAAAACATTTTTACTGAAATGTTTTTGTGTGCACACATTTGGTAAACATGTTAAACGCAAGGTTGCTACATATTAGTCACTTATGAAACTATATGATGTGGAAAATAGGTCGGACAAACATATTAATTTATAGATGACCATTTATGGGTCACTATACAGGATTGTACACAAGTTGGCTGTCATGGCTGTCATGTATATTAGCATTAAACAAGAATAAAAGGTTTTGCCATAGTAATGTAACTTTGAGTTAAAAAAACAAAACAAAAAAAAAACAAAAGGTTATTATTCTAAGGTTTCTCTCGCCATTATTGTACTGTATAAAAACTATTTTTCAAAACTGTCAATCAAAGCTGTTTCCCAATGTGCAATGCTGTTAAATTTACATTCGCTGTGACATCGAGATATGCTGTATTTCTTGTTTTCTAAAAGTGCCACTTACTGGCAAATTCTGACTTAAAGATTTTGTTCAAATGTAATTAAAAGCTGATATATATATATATATATATATAT
>CAIGQQ010037872.1:7632010-7649630 GCA_903798035.1 Danio albolineatus | reverse complement strand
TTATTTATTTATTTATTTATTTGAATCCTCTAAATGAAGCCTCTTGTACATCCTCATATCTTCTGTGGCAGAAGCCTGTGTCATTTCTGGTCAAAACAACAACAAAAGCAGCTACAACAACAACTACAAAAATCTTGCTGGTTGAATAAAAGTAACTTTATGTCAGAATTTACCAGGGATTTGAATAATTTCGTGCTTGACTGTATATATATTGATTGGAGGAGTGAGCAATAAACACTGTGTATAGGAACACTTGGTGCTGGAATTGGAGCTAAGTTCAACATGCTGTCTGAGTAAAGAATGAGGGAAAATGAAAATACTATGCAGCCAAGCCTCTCACTGGGTTTGAAAAATAATGTGTTCATATATCCTCTTATTTTTTGCTTTTTGTGTTCCTAACTTGTCACAAGTTTGAGCGAAGAATTCCAAGAGGAAGAGGAGAATGATGAGGATGGAGAGTTGATTAGATGGATTGTCTGAATTGCCAGCAGTTAGTTGGGAATGAAAAACAATTACCCAGAGACCTAACATGACAACTGCTGTCATGTCTGCTGAAGCCATGTCATCTGCTTCTCCAACACCTCAACATAATGTCCTGTAGGTAAAGCATACAGTAGAGAAGAGGAGCCTGGCAAGTAGGTTTCAAACTATTTGCAATAAGAAAAAAAAAAACATTAGATGAATAAATAAACTAGTCAAATCCATTCACTTTCAAAGCTGTTGAAATATTCACATCCCAAGGACACCATATGAATCAGAATGAGTCAGAGTTCTATCTACAATCATTACATATAATGAAGCAAGTTGATCTGTGTACACTTTTAGCAGGACTTGCAGAGTCATTATTGATTAATTCTTGGCACATTGTCTTCTCTCAGTTTTGTACTGTGGCACTAGTGTAGTTGTGACTCTAAAGGAGAATTTGACTCCTTTTGAATGTTAAATGGTTGGCCAGGACTTTGGGAAAGATGAAAGTATAGCTGGATCTTTTTAAACAAAGCTGATTTTAAAAAAATTTGGTCAAAAGTACCTGTGACTTTGCTCAAGTGGGTTTCTTTAAATATGAGGTTGGTATTTATAATTTTTATGTTTTTGACTTTTTTCTCAAAGACTCTATTGTAAGTAATGCTATGCAAGTGTAATCCTTCTGGTTCCACCCAGCCCACTCCCACTGGCATCTTTACCACTGGAGATGAGTCTACTAATTAAAGAAAGCCAAAGTCAGTTATCAAGGCAGTGAGGTTTACTTGCACATTTAATTTTTGTTGCAGTCATCCCCGTAAACCTTACTCCCACACAGGTCATGGCAGAAATTGATAGTTTTCAGTCACATGACCTGTGCAGAGACCTGGAGGGCAAAACAATGGGCCATGATGGAGGCCTACACCAGGATTACCATAAAACACAGCACAAGCCTGTCAGATTTTCTTTTGTTTCAACGAATCGTGTTTGAATCGAAAGTCAACAGAACCAAAAAAGAGATATGAACACAAACAGTACATTTTGGGCACTTTCTATCCATATACAGCACCTGCTGCTTTTCAGTCATCAAAAACCCCCAGGTGCCTGCCAGAAATCCAATTTGGTGATGTTTTTGTCTGTATTGTAAAGAATCCCTGAGCGATTCAGTCATTACTAGAGATGGCTGTTTAGAATGTGAGCATCTGCTTTTATCTTTGGTGATTGTTTGTTTAGCTTAGATCAATATTCACTGGTAATTTAGGGAAATTGTATTTGTTTACTTCTGATAAACTGCATTCTAATTAATACATGAACTGCACTTAACTGCAAATTAGAATAGAAACTGTAAACAAAAAAGTGTAAAACAGCATCGACAGTTATAGGTACTTTAGATGGGTCAATAATGCTGCAATTTCACACAAATTTATTCTTACTGGCTTTTCTTTCTCTGAACGAATTCTGTATTTGCATGTCTCTGTTCAAAACAACTATCTTACATTTTGACAAAAAATTAAAATAAATAAATAAAAACACGCTCAGATCTTGACTTAAATGGCAGCAGGAGATGGCATTGTTTTGTTTTTGCGTTTCCATAATGGCTTGACATCACGAGAAAGCATGTAACCTGTTCATCCTGCTTTTGTAATACAATATTCAGTGTAGTACATAAATCAAACTTCGATAAATAGATTTCTGTGTGCAATACTATATGCCAGAGTTTCGTAATCCCGCTGCACATTTTGCATGTTTCTAATTCAACAGTAAGTGCACTGCAAAGTGGATTCCTCAGGGTATTCCACTATGATTTCAGTTTGAAGGGAGCATTTATGTTTCATTCAAATACCTTTTTAGTGTGTGATATGTGAATTTATATAGCATTTATTTATGGAGGTATATTACGTCATACTTCTCTAGTAAGATGCTGCAAGCAATGCCATTGTGCAAATCCGTCAATGAATGCTCTAAAGTGAAATAGTTTCTTGTGCTCAAGTAGCAGGCAATGGAGAAAAGGGACAGGGAATGATGCACACTGCATAGTGATGGGTCAGTCAGAAAACAGTTCATGCATGGAGCTAGTTATTTAAATCAGGTGTTTAAATAAGAGTGACATGCAAAATATGCAGATCATGTGGCAAGATGAGCAGAATTGTGAAACGCTGCCATCTGTAAATCTTAATTGCAACTTTAAAGTACAATTTTGCATTAAATGTATATATTTACTTTACTTTTTTTTTACAATATAATATATATGGTAGATATCATTTTATTGAATTAAATAAGAATTCCTTTCACTGCTAAAGACACCATGGATAATTGAAGTGCTAAGATCTGGTTCTATATTTAGCTGTAATTTCCTTGGCTTCTGTATTCAGTGCAAATGAAATCCATGTGTGAAGTGGAGGTGTGAAGAGAACACAGAAATGTGTGGCTGCAGGTGTTAAGGATCAGTGCAATTCCATGTTTTAAACAGGAGACCTGACTCTCCCTGCACTCTCAGGAAACACCTTCAGTTTGGCTATAACACAGAGAGACATGCTGAAGGATGCGGCATCTCTGCTGGGGATCTTGTTGACACTCTGCTTGAACAGAGGCGGCTCTTCCTCATGTCAGAATGAATCACTGCTGTTTGGATTCGATGTGATGTCTGAACTGCAGACCTTGATTGATCAATGTTGAACTTTACCTGTGGATCTCTAATAAAACGTACTATGTATGTATTATTAAAAAAAAATCTCTTTCTCTCTCTTGAAACAATATGTGCTCAATTAACACCTGATAGACATAGTAAATAAAACACAATAATATCTCTTAAATTAAATTTTCTAGACACCAGGCTACTTTATTATGGATTTCCTTCTGAATCCAATACTGTTTTTTTTTTGCCTCAGTATCTTTAGTTTTCTCAGGTCTCTGGCAGTGTAAAATGAGCCTGATGCAAAAGCAATGAGGTCAGGACTGTACAGTTCACCTTTTCTGGGTGTGTAAAAAATAAAAATAAAAATTTTAAAGCAACCGGCTGCAAAGAAATTTTGAGTTTACTCAACATCAGTGGTTGAAGTCGTGCCAAATCTTTTTTTAAGTTGACTGACATGGCTGTTTTAATCCCTTAAATACCAGACGATTCCTTGATATAGGCCTACAGTATAAAGTCTGGCAATATCAGAAATGATTTTCAAAACAATTGAACGGTAATGCACTACGTGACTGTCTACAAAGCATAATCTACTTAAATACACTTAATTTTACTAAAGTGAACATTCCACATTTCTTTATAAACGTGCCCACCATATATTTCACTATATTCCCTACCAGTTTAACAAGCAAATTAACATTAAACAGTCAGATTGCTAAAGAACAGACCGAGCTTGTTAGAAATTATCCCCACACGACGAAAATTATATTTTTGGGAGCATAACATTACATTTTACTTTAGATTTGCACGATTTTTAGGTTGATTTCGACACTAAATCTAAAACAAAGCTTACCTGAATCAGGCAACGGCAGCTGCTGCTGATGAGAAGAAGACGCCACGAAGACAGACTGAGCATGCGCAAAGGTAGGAAGTAAACACTCCAGTGAGAAACTCAAAATGTAAAGTCTCCTCATCTTAAGTATTTATTTTCATTGAACAAACCAGTTCTAAACATTCAGTTGAAACATTTTTAAAAGTAAACTCAACACTTTGCTCAAAATATGTCCACCCAATTTACAATTTTGAATTGAGAAAACAATTTTTTAAGTTGGATTTTTTTACAGTGTAGCATCAGGACCAGACATCTTGAAGAAAATAAAACTAAGTTACATCACAGCAAAACATTCGGAACTATTCTACAATTGTTAATGTTGTTCATTTATTTATTTGTTTGTTTTTCATATTGTTAAATGTGTGCTGAAATGTGCTGTTTGTTCGTCTATCTATTCTTTGTTTATTCTATTCTTAGTCATATCATTCATTCTAACATTCTGCCTATCAAACATCTTATCTAGTGCACAGAACCATGATTGAGATATATAAAAATACATTACACATTTTATATGTACAAATTTTCTGTTGAATTCTTGCTTTTGAATACCATCTATGCAATATTATCTCATTATAACTTTCCACTGCTCTTCCACTGTCCTCTTTCACACAGAATTAAAAATACCCCTGCATCTGGTTCCTAATAAATCAGCTTACCAATGCATTGGTCATAGGAAGGTATCAATCGCAGGTAACAGAGCACAGGTCGTCTCTCCGTCTGCTTGAGTAATGTAGGTAATGAGCCGCACATGCTTTTGTGTAATGAGCAGAGGCAGAGAACTGAGAGAGAAGAGAGAACAAGAAAACTGGCCTGAGGAAGTCATGGACCTCTGTGCCCTTTAACAGCAGGCTGTTATATTTGCTGTAGGCTTTGCACATGGTTCTACGCTCCCTTCTATCACATCCCATAATACTCTGAATGATTTATTTAGCCTCTGTAAGAACAATGTGTGTTTTAATTGGGTTTTTAAATATGTTTTGTGGTTGGTCTGGATTTGATGCAAATACGGAAATAAAGTATTATTATTTTGTTTTATTAATTTTAATATTTTATTTCTTTTTTGTGGCAAAACATTATTATTATTATTATTATTAGCTGTGACCAAGAATAAACCCCATTTAAAAACAACATAGGCTCATTCTGAAAACGTAGTTATATACCTATATACATTTCTGGAGATCACGAATTATGTAGCCAGAAGTACATATGGCTGCATTTTGTCTTTGAAACAAATGCTACGGGTGGTATGACGGCGTTCCTTTTCGTGCTTACTGTACCAGCTGATCACTTACCTCCCTATAGACAGCTTTCCTGCTGTAACCAATTTGTCCAGTAGCTTGCCATGTACATCAGCGGACTTGAGATGCAGAGAGGAGTTGACCACGACAACGGGGTTCGAGTATGGCGAAGAACGGTTCTAGTAGGGAAGACAAAGACCGAAGTCAAAAAATAAAATAAACACGTAAATAACAGAGTGAGAATGTGGTAAAATCTGAAAACGTGACAAAAATCAGCCGACTGCTATTCTTTTTCTAAATTAATTCATGTAATGTGTTTGTCACACCACAGTTTTTGACTGCTTGGTGCTGTCTGTTGAACGAATAATGCATAGGTTAGTATATGCTTTATTCAGATGGTTTTGTATTTGCCAGCTTTGCTTTTTTTGCATGTTTGGTGCCGTCTTGTGACTGGATAATGTGCTAGTTAGTCTATACTCAATTAGCTGTTTTCGTTTCTGTCAGATTTGCATTTAATTAAAGAATTAGTAAACTTTTATGACTCATAACAATGTTTCGATGACATTTTTTTAAATTTAAGTTTTGTAGCGAATTTCTTCGATTTCATTCATACATTTTAGTCTTATCTGTCAACCCTCCAGTTTTTCCTGGGATTTTCCCGTATTTTATAATTCTATCCCGCTATTATACCGTAAAGGTATTTTACCGTATTTTCAATCTGTCTATAAAGGATGGCAATAAACATTCAAGAGCCGATTCTCCCTATTCAACCCATACCGCCGAACCATGAGGGGTCGTCCCTCGCTCTTTATTGTGAATCTGGTCTGTGCTTTAACTTTATTTAGCCATGAAAACACTTACTTTCCATTACAGGCACTGTCACCCCTCCTATGCAATGCTCAAAACAGTCAGTTCATGTAATGGTGCATGACTGTCAGATGCACTTCATAGTGATAAATAGACACTGTTTCCAAAACGGATTTTGTATGTGCGGTTTGAGCAAAAGTGGACACCGCGGGTTTGAACAGATATACAAATTATATCGATAATAATAATAATAATAATAATAATATCTAAACATGTCGATCTTGGTGGGTTTTCATTTAAAAACAACAAATTTTGTTTAAAATAACATTCACATTAGGAAAGCAATAGACTGCCTTCATTATGGGGCTGAGCATTTTTAAAGTGACACCTCTGTTATTTAATGTGATCAAACGAGAAATCAAATGATAGATTCATTCACTGTTCATTAATCAGATTGTTTAAATTGTAAAGTGAAGAAAAGGTTAATGAGATTTGATAACTTGATTCAATTTCACATTTACTTTCACATCCCAATGTTGACAGGTATACGATTTTAGTATAATTTGCTAATGTACCAATGAGGGATAGGTTTAGGAGTGGGGTTTGGAGACATACCGGCTTTTAAAAATCATACATTTTGTTACAAATTTAATTGGATGAATTCATACAATTCAACAATCACTTTTCTGACACAACGTTCATTCATTCATTTTCTTTTCGGCTTAGTCCCTTTATTAATGTGGGGTCTCCACAGCAGAATGAACCGCCAACTTATCCAGCATATATTTTACTCAGCGGATGCCCTTCCAGCTGCAATCTGGGAAACCTCTATACACACTCATTCACACTCATACACTAAGTACAATTTAGCCTACCCAATTCACTTATACCACATGTCTTTGGACTTGTGGTGGAAACCGGAGCACCCGGAGCAAACTCACTTGACTACGGGGAGAGCATGCAAACTCCACACAAAAATGCCAACTGACTCAGCTGGGGCTCGAATCAGCGACCTTCTTGCTGTGAGGCAAATGTGCTTCTCACTACGCCACTGTGGTGCCCTGACAATACATAATATACTCAAATTTCGTTGCGAGACCGGGCTGAAATATCCTGTGGATTTCATACATAAATGCCAGCATAGTCCCAGGAGCATTTGGTGTGTGATCCCCTGGCTCTTTGCCACAGATCTATATCTTTATCGTCCAAACAGCATGTCCATATTAAGCATGCACTACATGCCGCTGCAGCCCATAGCGTTTAATGCTCTACATTATTTCTGCATCTGCTGTGTGCAGTAAAATGTGCCTTTAAATCCTTCACTGACACCAGCATTCTCATCCTTCAACTGGCTTTTATACCAGTCACAGAGAAAGCTGGAATCTGTGCCTCTGTTTGTGAATTGACAGCCTCAAGCTAGTCTCAGTTTAAGTGAATTTTAGATGGAAAATGTTTCAAACGCACTGTTCATCTAATAAGGTTTAAGCTATGGGATAGAGATAAGAACTGTTGTTAATGTTTAAATCAATTCAGACTGATGTTAACAAATTATTGAGCAGCCTTGCATGTGGTGCAAAATCTAGGAATTTATTCAGCGCATTTCTATAAAAACTTTTTAACATTTGTTTAAATTAGTGTTTTAGAAGATGACAGATGTTGCTACAAAAACAGTACTTCTTACGTACGGTAAAATGTATTATATGACTAGACCTTAAACGTGTTTACATATGACTATTTGAAGCTTTTAAATCCTAAACCTCCACGCAAAGATTTTTAATTAAGAAACTCTTTTGTCATCCTGCCACTCATCATTTTTAGTCACCATCATTCCTTTTAGGAGTTCACACTTAGCTGTTGCTTTATATTATTTGCAGATTTAGCATGCTGTCCCAGGAGAAAACCCTGAGCTCAGAGATACTTGAGCCCAGGGCTCCCGGCTGGTCATGACAGAGGGTTCGAGATCAGGTAGGTCTCGAAAGCTCCTCCTGGTAAAGAAAGAAGGGGAGGGGGGGGGGGTTCTTCAAAAAAAAAAAAAAAAAAAAGATAAGGAAGATAGGGTGAATGGGCTTATTTATTGGAGGCTAGAATTCATCTGATTGGTCTAGCAATACTGTCTGATAGGACTAGCAGTGATAATAATGCAAGGCCAACTGTGGTCAATGAAATCACATGCTCCTCTCGAAATTAGTTTATAAAACTTCAGTTGTGTAATTTTAATGAAACTGAACACATGTTGTAGTTTATTGTAGTTTTATAATTCATCTCTCTGTTGTTTTAGTTTTCTGTATATGTCTAGCTTTCTTTTTCATAAGTTTTAATTGCTGGTAATGTCAAATTTTCTAGACATTAAGCTAAATTAAAAAAAGCTTAAGTCAACAGCCAGTGAAAATAATATTCATGTTCAACTTTTCCTTTCACATATTGCTACATATTTGATTGAATCTAAACCATTTAATGTAAAAATACCTTTTTTTAAAATGATTTTTTTGTTTAAACTGTATGGTAAAGCGTGTGTGTGGGGGGGGGGATCTACAAAATGAAGAACATGGTCATTGATTAAGGCATATTCATAATTATTACTGTAGTGACATGAGCTCGTTCCTGAGGGCCAGTGACCCTCACCTTCCTGATGTCTCCAAGGACTTCCTTTAATATCTGTGCCTCCTTTTGACAAACAGACTGAGATTTATGATAATTATGTCAGTTAAGTCATATGAAACATTCACTGTAAAAAATGAATGTTGGGAATACATAAAGGAATTAAGATACCTTATGACTTTAAAATTTAAGCAGATTGAACATAAAACAATTAAGCTGTCTTAAAAATGGTCAAGAATTGTGTTGTTTTAGCTCATTTTTAATGAGTAGTTTGACAAACAGCAAACATCATTTTTCTGAGTGTTGAACAAATATGAGCTTTTGTCTTTATACACAATTTGAGACAGTTCATTCTGCTGTTTGGACTCATAATAAAGAAGAGAATATGCCAAGATTGAGCGTGTTATGCCAAGAAATTAACATGTCAGCTCAGAAGACAGAAGGAACATTTTTCTCATTGACATGTTGACAAACCGTCTCGCTCATATATGCTTGTACAGCTGTTCAATTCTCCATGAAGAATCTAAAGTAGGACATCACAAATAAATGTCACATTTCTAGACATCCTTCTGCTCTTCACACATTCTCATCCTTTCTTCCATTTTTTTATTTCTTTTCTTTTTTTTGTTTGTTTCACATACTGTAGTCTTTCATTCTCTGTCTCAGTCATCCTGCCAAAAGGAAACTCATCGTTCCTGTTCCAAATAACTGTGTTCCTCTGAACGACCTTTCTTTTTGGACCATTTGAAGGCTGTTCACGTCAGGCAGACATCTGCTGTCCATGGGTTGTGAAAACCCTTCGTTAAAATGCATCTCGTTCTGTTTTATCTGTGCTTGTGGTGCTATATTTGGTTCGAGCAGGTGTTTGGATTACAACGAGATGTTTGGAAGGAAGGAAAGAAAATGCTGGTATAGCATTCATGAGTCAAGCAGTATAGGAAATGATTAAGCTGTTGCTTATGGTTTCATCTGTCCATCATTAAACACAGTGATTTATAACCGCCATAATGATATAGATTGAAAGAGACACTGCATTTAGCCTTGTAAAGATAGCAGAAGAGAAAATGAAGGTAGAACAGACAACTTGGTCAATTTTGCTCATAAAGAATCAGGTGTGCTTCCCGTGTAAATCGCATCCCCTCAAATGTTGTGTGAATCTGCAAGGGCCCTCAAGTAATTCATCTAAATTTAGGCAGATGACAGTGATGGCACTGGGATATGAGCTTCGCTGTTTGTTCTTCTTTTCACAAGCTCCCTTGTATGCAGAAATACAATGCCTTTTATGTGGTGAGAGCTAAATTTGCAAAGGTTTACATACAGTATAAACGTGGAAGTCCTACACTGTATGTACACTGTAAAAATATATTATATATATATGCTTAAATGATTGTGTTTTTTCTTTTCCCATAGCTTATGATTCTTGTGATATGAGTGTTTTTCCTGATTATTTACATTTTGGAAAATGTAGTATTTTGATTTCTGCTCCATCAGATACTGACAGTTAAACTCTGCAGTCTAACATTGATTTTTATTTATTTATTATTTTTATTTATTTTATTGAATCTTTTGTTGGCATTTGTAGTAGTTTGAACATGTTGGTTACGTAAATGATCAAAAAACAGATCATGAGATAAAATAATTTACTCTTATTATAGGCTTTGTCTTTTTGGTACATGTAACTTTGCTGATATTGTATGTGTAATAATGTGTTTTTTGATCTTACGTTGCCTTTTTTAAAAATCTGGCATGGAGCAACAGAATAAATTAAAATAAACAGAATAAAAGAAAAATATTTACAGTTTTATTGTTGATTAATGAGCATTGTCCCTGAAAGTATGATGATACTGCAATTACTCTTGAGATTTTGATGAGATCTTGATGAGATTTTGTGAAAACAGCGATGTCATGCACATATGTTCAGTTAATTTTGTATTTTGTATTGTAGTTATTTCTGTCATAGTGTTTCTATCGCCATCTATTGGCCTGGCATGCAAATTGCATTGGTTTTAAAATATATTGTTTCTGCAGACCATCTGTGAGTAGGGATCATATTAACAGCACTGTCACATGTATGACAAACCTTTCATACACCTATATGGAAAGTAAAAATGTTTACACTTTTAGAACTTATGTTAACTTCTCCTTAGACAAACAACACTAAAATAACGCTTGACTTTCAGAGTGTATAACTGCTGAAAGTATAACTGAGCATAACTTGTCATGGTCCATTGCTGGGCAGCATAAAAAATAAAAATAAATAAATAAATAAATGGCTAGCTGGTGTGAGGTGTGGTTCTAAGATGTTGGTGGCTTCCAATAAGATCAGGCTCAGGGTCACTGCTCCACCATTCTAGTAACAAATGGAAACATAATAACAACAATATATCAAGGCAAGGAAGGAAAACACATTAACATCATGAAAATCTCCCTTAGGATAGCTAGAGCAATAAAGCTTTTATACTGTATATGTTACTACATCCTGTTTTCCTTCACATTTTGCACAAATATAAGAACCATTGCAATGAGTAGGTCCAGATTAGTTTAAATTTAATAGTTTCTTTCATTAATATGTATTATAGTGTCTAATTTATGAAAACATTTTGACATGTTTTGTATTTCATCACAGCAGGCTGAATGAATAGTACGTTTGCATTAGGTATTAGATAGAGCTTTGTAATGCACTTGTGATGTCATAGCCATGCTAATTTATGAATGCTACTGCTTTAATGAGCCAAATTTTTACAATAAGTAAACCAATTAATCAATCTATCTATCAATTAGTTCTTAGCAGTATACCCCACATTTTGAACAATGTAAAAATTGATGATTGTTCATATTCCTGAACTTTCATGAAAAGGACAGCTATTGTGTGCCTGCCACGGACTGATCAGCCTGACAAATGCTCTCCATTCAGTGCCAGCTGTGTAAATAGGACCTAACCAATAACCAAAGTCAATTTCTCAAGGGTGGTCACACATTTGGATCAGATCTCATTTCACATAATTCCCTCTCTCTGGAGTGAGCGTTTTCACCAAGCCCAACCCTTCGTTTATTAACCTTCAGATTTGCTGCATAAGCCGTTTCCTGGGCAACCAGTTCTCTACCCTTTTCCAGAGCCCATAACGCTTGCTCATTCTTAATGTGCCTTGAGCATTGTCCTGTCAACCTAGAGCTGTTAGCACACAATTTGATACTGTATAATGCAAGAATGCCTTTTGTTTGTTTGTTGGTTTTTCGCTCAAATGCTAATTGGCTTCAACAGCTCCAAAATCATTGCTCCATAATGACTTGTGTTTCATTAAGGCATTATGACTAAGAATTGCTTTATTATGCCTTTAAGATATTATGTTTATTTAATAATATTCTCATTGTGATCATACTCCCCCAATCATCTCATTTCTCATCTTTATGAGTGCTGTTTCTGCTGTAAAGTTCTGTCATGTGAGTAGAAAAAAAGTCACTATACGCTTTATTGGATTCTCTTGGACCTCTGGAGATTTAACCAGGTGTGATAGATGGTGAAGTTAAGAGATGTAACTTCATTGTAAAAAAAATCAATTTCTATAACCCACGTGGTTATATTGGATCTCCACTGTCAGCTGCACTAACCGTGAGATGGGAGAAATGTGTTCTGATTCAACTCTGATATTAATACTTTGAAAGATTTGAAGGCACAGTTGAGTCTGTGAGCATTGTATGAGATCTTGGAATCACAATTTCATTAAGGAATATACTGTTTAGCTATTTAGTCCTGATTTTACACAGAGGCGCATTATTACACGTGCTGAGCTGCTTAATAATGCAAATATCTCCAATCACATGCCAGTCTAGTCTATCACGTGGCAGCAACTCAATAGCAATCAGCTGACATTCAAACAACTGATCCAAATAGGAAACTTATAGGATTTAAGTTACTTTATAGTTGTTGTTGTTGCCAGGCAAGCTGCTCTGATTTATTAAAAACTGCAGATCTACTGTTTTCATGCTCAACCGTTTCTAGGGTTCACACACAGAATGACCTGAAAATGTGAAAATATTCAAGTTCTGTTAAAAATACCTTGTTGATTGACAAAGAGGATATTTATATCTGTGTTAACTCAGTTAAAGGAACATACCATTTTTTTGGAAATGGGCTTGTTTAACATTCCCCTACACAGCAAAAATTCCAGTGTTAAAAACACAGTGTGATTTTTTTTTTTTGGGGTGTTGTTCAGTGTTAAAACCGGAGTACATTTTAATCCATGAGTGTGAAAGAGCATATATTTAGGAGTTTTTTTTTTCCAGTGTTAAACTTTTAACCCAATATGTAGTGTATTTCCCACTAGTGATGGGAAGTCCAGTTTTTTTTTTTCCTCGAACCGGTTCTTTCAGACAAACATTCATCAAACCAGTATGTTTTACAAGTCTTGATGATTTAATAAATTATAAGATATAATACATTAATTCTCATCAGAAGCAGTGTACTATATGCACTCATTAGCTTATATACACCTGCATAATCCTTTAAGATTTATTTGTTATTAAGTAAAGTGAGTAATGTACAAATTTAATATATTAACACTTTGAAGGGTAACACATGCTCCAATTTGATGTAAGAATAAACTCTTACTGTGTTAAAATGAACTCTGGGAGTAATGTACAAATTTCACACTTTAGAAAGTGTTAATATAACTCCAAAATGGAGGGAGTCATATGTACACCCAAGGAGTGTTAAATTAAACTCAAATTGAGTTGAATGTACACTGATTTTTTTTTTTGCTGTGTAGAGTTACACACCATCTTTAAATCTATTTTGCCCATCTCTAGGTCTTAGCTTTGCATAGATTATTGAATTAGATTAGACCGTTAGCATTTCACTTGAAAAAAAATGGCCAAAAGGTTTCGATATATTTCCTATTTAAACTATTTCAGTGATATTATGCAGTGCCTAAAATGTCTCCAGCACCAACCTCTACACTCGCACCACCACTTGGAATCAGCATAATATCATTACATCTGCAGCAGCCAAGGTACTGATGCAAAGTTCCTTGATTATTACGCTGAATGACAGTAAAAATCCTAGCACGATATAACTACAGAAGAGACAAGATTTAAATAGGAATATAATTAAATTAAATTAAAAAAATAAAATAAAAATCTTTGGCTATTTTTAAATGAGATGCTAATGGTGATAGTCTAATCCAATTCAATAAGCTAAGCTAAAAGTGCACCAGACCCAGACATCGGCTGAATGGTTAGAAAAATGGTAAAACTCAGTTGTTTATCTCTAGGGGTGTTGATACTGTGATGCTGACTGTCAAAGGGTGTTGCATATACAGTATGCCACTAGCAAGCTGACATAAAGGGTTATTGTCCATAGCATTTCTGACAGTTTCCCTACATCTGGCAGCACATATCGTATGGTAGTTCATGTATGGCCATGCAAATTATTTGTATGCTATTAATTTTCATGTTACTTCTGTATGAGCAAACAAAAGGAATACATGATAGTATTAATCAGAATTGGTAGTTTCATGTAGCTCATGTCCTTGCAGTTGAAATGAGACTTCTAATGACATTCAAATAGCTACTTAAAAACAATAACAACCATCATTGCTATGTTGCATTGCTGCTACAGTATATTTAAATTATGTTACTGCCATAAACATGTTAAGAGAAGATCTCCCTTTCACATTCAGCCTAAGTACTCTTGATTTCACACCTTGTGGAGCGGATCAAAACCTGCACATCTTTATGCAGAGATATGTTTTAAAATGAATGTGCTTTGTTGGTCAGTGTCCTTTCTTAACCTTTGCACACTGCCACAAACAATAAGCCAACTGAACCTTTTCAAAGTACTGCAGTGTGAATTTTCCTTCATAAGGTGATGTTTTAAAGAAGTGGAGGGAACAGGGAGAGCGAAGGTAATAAATCCTGCTCACATGACATTTATTCTACAACTGAAGACCTGTATTTTCACTCTTTCATCCCTAGAGAAAAATACAGTTGAATAGAAATCACCTTTTGATTTTTTTTACTGCATTGTCTATAGCTGTTTCTCTGTCTAAAATTGGACTTGAATGTAGAAAAAGAACGTACCATGAATATTGTGTTAAAGTGCTGGAACATGAATGATGCAGATGAGATACTGCTCTCCAGCATTTTCCCTGTTTATTTGCATGTTCCCTTCCAACAGAGATTTGCAAAAAAGACTAGTTCCATGCTGCGCATTGCTTCATGCCATATGCAATATTTACATGTCAGGCTATAAATGATACATGAGCTATTTGCATATTTAACAAGGTTGATCACAAACTGATTGCGATGTCATCACATTTGTGATATGTTTAAATATAGAAGGTGGAATGCCTGCATGGCTTCACATGTTTAATTGAATTTTCAGTCAGTGCTTATACGCACATTTTCAAACAGCGCTCACAACCAGAACAACACATTGAAAATGCAAAACTTAAGCTACAGAGCCATTCTTGAGCAAGACATTCTTGAGCAGTTTTCAAAATGTCTATCGGTTAATAACACAATTTCATTTTTCAGAGGCTTTTTGGTGTCCACAGTTGGTTTAATTTAAAAAATAAATTGATAAACTATGGAGAATTAATACATTTTATGTTATGATAAAAGCAGTTGAGCATCATGAGGGATTTTTTTTTATTTCAAATGCTCAATAAAATTGGAATGTTGTTGACATTATCTCTTCAACAGTTATATCATTAGCTTGTTGTTGGCCAGGACCCTCAAATGTACGTCTTTGTGGTACAGACACTACAGTGTGTATTGGTTCAGGTGACACAATATCAGTGCAGGTTTAATACAGAAAATTTTGTGTGATTTGTAAGCAGCAGTCAGTGTCAGAATGAAATAGCTATTACAGTCTTGCAGCCTCAGTGTATATCTGGTATACACTCAGAAATGACATGGCAGCTTCAGACTTTCAGCTGATGGTTTTGTTTCAAATGACCAGATTTCCAAAAGTGTATAGTGTCAAAGCCAAAAAAAGATGCTTTTTAAAAAAAATAAATAAATCATGTTTAGTCACAATGTATAAAAAAGCATAAAATGAAATGCTACCGAAGTTATTTGAATGGCTAATTAATATAGAGAGTTTGTTTAAATCAAGCGGGTTGTATTTTGGTTTTAGGAAGATGGTGATTTTAACAGTTCCTGACAATAGAATCCTAGTCAGCATTAATTATTATTATTTTTTAAATTAATTATTATGTTGGTTTGATTCAAGAGTAGAGGTTGAGGCCATGTCCCTGGCAAGCTTCAAACATAAAGTATTTTTCCTTTTTTTTCTTTTATAATCCAATTATTTTTAATAAAAAAAGTTATTGGGAGCATTTGTTTTATCCTTCTTTGTTCAAAACCTAGTTATTTGAGTAAAATAACACAAAAGGAAGGGCATCCACTGTGTAAAACATATGCTGGATAAGTTGGGATTTATTCCGCTGTGGCGACCCCTGATAAATAAGGGACAAAGCCAAAGAAAAATGAATGAATGTTCAAGGGAACATTATAATGTCAGCATTTCAGCATGCTTAGAAGATTCTCTCAATAATGTCTTTATCCCAGTGTCTTTATAGAGCTGTAGATCAGCTCAGAATTTGGTCACAGTAGAAGGAGTTAACACCTCAGTCATTAAATAAAAATGACCCTCCTCCAGTTCATGCCTCATTAACTCCTTCCAACAATCAAAGGCTGGTCAGAGAAGCTCCTCAAGAGGGTAATAACCCTGCTTGCATCTCCCTAGAGAGCACATCTCTGCACCAGCAAAGGTCAATAGTGACATCAGGATTGTTTCAACAACACAGCTTAATGCATTTGGTCACTGTTGGGTGGTTGAGAATGGATGGATTTAGCCTCACGGGTTAAGTTTCTAGCTTCTTTTTTTACAGTGTACAAAATCCGACGCTATCTCATGGCAATTCGTAATTAGTGGCTAATTTGTATATTAAATTGTACATTCTCATTCATACAATTTAGTACAATTTGCTTATCCCTCGATGGTTGGGTTTAAAAAAACTGTACATTTTTGGGTAACTGAACTTCCATGGATTAACCACTAAACTGACAAAATGTATAATAGTTACATTTCCTTGTAAGATCAGTCTGACAACCCCCCACCCCTTTTTTTGTTAACTGTACAAAACCCATTAATATTGTTAAATTAAGTTTTGATCGCATTCTAAAAGCTGTACAGTACAGTGGTTGTAGTAACTAGAAACAAACGTGTTATTTTAATTAGGTAAATTTAGTTAGGTTAACTAGGACAATTCAGTTGTGGTAACTAAAACAATAAAATTAGGAGAACTATAAACTTTAAATTAGGAGAACTAGGAAAATTAAGTTGCTGTAACTACAAAAATGTAATTGTTGTAACTAAAAAAAATAAGTTGCAATAATTAGAAAAAGAAAGTTCAAATAGACAATATTGAAACAATATTATTTTTATAGCTCTTCTGAATTTGAAACATAGGTTTTGTGTTAATTGTCTAAGACTTATTAGCTTGGAAAAATGGCACCTTATGTCCTCTGTCCAAAAAATTGTAAGAAAGTTCATAGCTTTGCAATTTTGCTCATTTTTTTTATGTTTCATTTAACAGTAATTTCTATCAAAGCATGTAAGAATGTCAGGCTCAATTAGGCAAATCAGTTGAGCTGTTGGTACTGATATAGCAATAAATGTAGATCCTCTTAAACCTTTGACTTCTAGAGTAATCAATATATTCAGGCCTATGGGAGACTTCATTCAAATAATCTATAGTCTCTTCATTAATGACTTTTATGTTAGTCTTGGGTGGTCGAGGCTTGGGGGTATGGGCATTCTAATAGTTTACATTGAAAAACCTCTTATAAAAAGCTACAGGTGCAAATACTATGTTAATATGTTTAGAGAAAATTAAAAACCATTATTTTCATTCATTCATTTTCCTTTGGCTTAGCCTTTTATTTTATTTTATTTTATTTTATTTTATTTTATTTTATTTTATT
>CAIGQQ010037872.1:7581213-7629120 GCA_903798035.1 Danio albolineatus | reverse complement strand
TATTATTATTATTATTATTATTATTATTATTATTATTATTATTATTAAATATTTTCTTTATTTTGATTCAAGTAAGGCTATGTCCCTGACCAGCTTCAAATATGAAGCATTTTTTCCCTTTCTTTACTCTTATAATGAAGTTATTTTGTACAAAGCATGCATTTATTTTATCCTTCTGGGGGCAGGAAATACAAATTATATAACAAAAACATAAACACAATATCAAATTAAAATAAATTACATCAAGATTTCAACTAGAAGCTCCCACTTTATGGTTACATACCTGGTGCAATTTAACAATTTCAAATGCAGCTTCAATGATAATTTCTAGATTATTCCAATTTTTAACAACTCTTACCGAAAAAAAAAGTATAACAAAAACAAATTCATTAATTCAATTCAATTCAATTCACCTTTATTTGTATAGCGCTTTTACAATGTAGATTGTGTCAAAGCAGCTTCACATAGAAGGTTATAGTAAATTGAAAATGTCAGTCCAATTATTAGTGTTGGAGTTCAGTTCAGTTCAGAGTTGTTTAATATTCACTACTTAGAGTCCAAACACTGAAGAGTAATCAATCGATGCGCAGCTCTAGCTGCAGTCTAGTCGCCGGAGGCTGGAGAACTCGAGGCTTGTTTGTCCTTGGAGGGTCACAGGAATCCGTCTCTTGCTTGCTACTCCGCCAAGCAGCTGCTCGGGATACAGCCTGGTCCAGGAATGTGGAGCCTTGGAATCGTCTCGTCGTTGGTCTGGATCGCATCCATGATGCTGCATAATCTCTGGGGGCCTCGGGATGAGTATCCCCAGGTGTTAATAGAAAATAAAGAGAATAATTAGCGTAGCTGCTGTTCATAGTGTAAATAAACAAGATGCGTGGAGCACATTCATGCATCATAACGCTATGTGATGTATTGAGTGAATGCTTTACTAAAGAGATAGGTCTTTAATCTAGTTTTGAACTGTGAGAGTGAGTCTGAGCCTCGGACATTATCAGGAAGGCTATTCCAGAGTTTAGGAGCCATAAATGAGAAGGCTCGACCTCTTTCACTTGACTTTGCTATTCTGGCACAATGATTACACAATCATCTCTTGATGAAGCTCTAGTTTGTCTTACAATGCCAGTACAAAGAGAAACCAAATTACTGTTCATATCTTCTAAAGTTCAAATAACAATAGTTTTATTTGCAGAAAATGACAGTATGTGAATATAAAATATTAATTGTTTTCAAACCTTAAATAGTGATGGGGTAATGATGATTTTTATGATCCCAGAGCTGTGATTGATTGATTGATTGATTGATTGATTGATTGATCAATTGATTGATTGACTGATTGATTGACTGAAATACTCATTATGAGAATACTATTATTTTTCAGCTGAGGGGTTATGTGGAATACTGTGAAGTTGCCTAAAATGGATTTTTGGACTATCAAAATGATCTACATGGAGCCTCTTTCTTTTTCCATTTTTCTCCAAAACATTTTAGCACATTCTTTTCAGCTGATGAGAGTCAGTCACATATATCTTAATCTTAATAAACTAATCCTATATCTTATCTTAAATAAACTAATAATGTAAACCAAGAAAGCTTGGGTTATATGATTTGAGCTTTTTAATTATTATTTTTAGTATTTTTTTGTAAATGTGCATCTGTCTTCAATTGTTTATTTGTTTACTTTAATATTCACAGACATTTTGAGATTCATATTCGTAGAAGTTTTTACATTTTTCTTCTTTTGTGGCAGAATTTGCTCTTCCTGCCTGTCCTCATGGCAGCTGTACAGAGGGACACCGTGTTCCCTGAGAGGACTGTTTGGAAAGGGGAGGAAGGGAGGCTGCCGCATATGTCTGGTGGATTAATGTGTAATCTGAAAGGACAGTGCACCCTCCTTTCCATGATTTGTCCTGTTATGATAGTCCTGCTCCTAATTACCTGCAGCAATTGGGACAATCTCACCAACCTGCAACCTTCATTCCTCTCCTGATCTCTCAGGGTTGTTCCCATGACTGCAGCCAGTGGCAGAGGTACCAGAAAATCAATAGTGCTCCAGGTCTCTGCCAAACATTACAGCATCTTAACAAGCTCAGCCTGCTGTTTGTGCTGTTTGATAAGATTTTCACCTTGTCACCATATTTCTAATTCAAATGCAGTAAATTGTAAACATTAAACATTGTCTATACAATTTAGAACACTTAAAAATAGAGGTTCTGGGTTCACGTTCGTAAAGTTCCGCAAAGAACCTTTAACGCACATGTAGTAGAGCCTTATAATACTTGATTGCTCAATTGTTTATTAACTTGTTGTCGATGCTAAGAACAAATGTATTATTTTAAAAACTGTCCACTGGCGTGTTTTTCAGGAAACCCGAAACAGTTACTTTTGTTTTTAAGAATCAAACTGTGGGCTTCTTGCTTGCGTTTAGCGTTAGAAAATGTGCTCTTTACTGTAGTCAAAAACTAGTGTTGTCCATTGATTAATCATTGGTGAAAAACTCCACACTTATGAGGGAAAACCTAGACAATCACAGAATTTGTGATGAAGAAGTGATTGTTTCTTCATGCAAGATAAATTTGAAGATTGAAATTAATTTAGATGTTCTATTTTAGAGATTAAGTGAAGGCGGGTCATTTTTTACCCAAAGGGTGAACGGTGTATACATGCAACAGGCACATTCTGAAAACATAACCCTACAGTATATACTGTACATTTCTGGAGGTCGCAAATTATGTAGCCAGAACTACGTAAAGCAAATGCTATGGGGTGGTATGATGCTGTTCTATTTCTGTCTTACCAGCTGACTGCTTACCTCTGTATTGATGGCTGTATTGCTGTTACCAGTTTGTTGGGTAGCTCTCCATATATGTTGGTGGACTTGAGATGCAGAGCGGAGTTGACCATGCCAACAGGGTTTTTAGTTCGGTGAAGAACAGTTGCAGAAAGCAAGTAAGACATAAACAGAAGCCAAAAATAAAAAATAATAACGAACAAGTAAATAACAGGATGAGAATGTGGTAAAATCTGAAGATGTGGTAAAATCAGGCAAGGGCTTTTCTTTTTCTGTAAAGCTTTGGTTGGGTCAAGAGAAGGGGGGAGGGTGGGGGTATTGGCCGGTGGGTCAGTCAGTAAGGGCATACTGACACTATGTACAGTTGCCTTGAACCGGGCTGAAGCACGCTTGTCCCCCCTCCCATCTCCCCCGATGGCCCACACTCATATTGCATTGGAATCTGAGCACGCTTAAGTCTTCGATGATGCACTGTTCAGTTTATGAAGCGCTCTTGCTCAGCACAGTGGAGATTTATTTAGTTATATCGTTTTAGTTGTTCGGGATGCAGTGGCACGTAGACCAATACAGACCACAGCAGTCTCGGGTGGATTTGCAAAAACATAAAAAATGCAAAAACAATAGCTCCTGGGGCATATTTTGCTCTCTCCAGAAGTGTATATAGGGGTACGTTTTCAGAAGGAGCCTGGGTTGACAGAATTCTAATACAACAGGATGGTTAAATACAAGGGTTTGTTTATGCTAAAACTTTTGTGTCATGCTTTAAAAAAAGTTATTATTAAAAAGTGTAAGTTGCCTTTGATTTTTTTTTTCCCCTGACATATATGTTTGTTTGATTCACTTTTCAAAACTGTAATATGCTTCAAAAAGCAGCTTGTGAATTGTTCTTTTCTTTTCTTTTTTAATTTTTGTTTTTCCAGAGTTTGCAGGGGCAGGGCATTTTTTATTTATTTACTGTACAATAACATTTGAAACACATAAATGCATTCAGAACACTAGAATATCATTAATCATCATGTGCGACCTTGACTGGTTGGTTGCAATTTCTTGTTCTTACATTAGATTTACTGTGCGTGTGTGTGTGTGTGCGCGCATGTGTGTGTGTGTGTGTGTGTGTGTGTGTGTGTGTGTGTGTGTGTGTGTGTGTGTGTGTGTGTGTGTGTGTGTGTTTGTGTTTGTGTGTGTGTGCTTACCCTTTGCACAAAGGCAAATAAATAAATATGGCAGCATTTCTGCTGCTTGAAAAGAAGGCACAATCAATATCTAAATAAAGGTAATATCTTTTACAGTCCACAGTACAGAAACCACAGTAATATCTCTCAAATTACCTTTTTTGTGTCCTTTGCTCTTTTTCAAGTTTGAGATACTTTTGATCAAATAATATTATTTTTAGTTTGAGCATTACTCTAGCATTAGCTAAAACGATTATACTTTGTGCAAGGTTACTGTATGTTATCAAGCTAAGCACCAACATATTCTCACATTTTCACAAATGTAGTTGCAGTTCACTGACCAGAAAGACCGTCCAAAGTGTCTGTAGGATAATTCTTTCCCTAAATGTGTGCTCTATATTCAGTGTCTCCCATGAGGCAGTGGTGCATGTTTAATGACTGCAGGGAAGCAATTAGTAGCAGGTCAAACGTAGCAGCAACACAGGTAAATAAAACACACCTCTGTACTGAATGACAGAGACGAGTTGCAAACACGTATACATGCTCAGACACAATCTGACATATACAGATGACAGCATGGGTCAAATTGGGTGTCTGAACTGGCAACTGTAGGATGAGGATGAATGTGAGGTTAAGTGAGTGTACTTTCAGAAGTGGGCATCTCTGTGGACCTTATTAGAGATCGCCTGCCTTTCTCTCTCACTTTCCTAACTGGACAGACAGCTTTTCATACCTCTTGTTTCAGATATTTCAGCCATCAGCAATTTAGCAGGGATGCACACCTTCGTTCTGTGTCTTGGTGCATCATCTCATGTGAGTCGCACAAAGACATTCTGCCTTAGCAATTGCAGTTTGTTAATTCAGTGTTACTGCAGTATGTAAAGAGTTACGCTAAATGTATCTATCTAAAAGTAAGGGCATCCAGTAATCTGCCAATTTAGTCTAACTTGATGGTATTTATTTATAGTAACAAGTTATTTACAGGCTATAATATGAAGGGACTTTGTACAAAAATCATTTGGAGAAAATTGACCCCCCATAAAAAATAAAAAAAACTATATGTATTTTGAAATGTATGCAGTATTTGCATAAGTCATTATGGATTTAAACATAAAGTTAAAGTATATATATTTTTAATTTAAACAAATGGTTAAAAGCTGAAAACATTCTTAAACTCACATGTCCATGAATTTCCTGTTAATATACTGTAAAATTATTACTCAAATATTGATTCAATAAATGAGTTCAATCAGATTGCATTAATGATCTGGAATTAATGATTTGAATTTGAGTATACTGGATCATTAATGATTTGAATTGTTGAATTTAATAATCTTAACCATTATCTAAATTCCAAAAGTCTATTTAACTATTAAACTAAGTCGATCAGTTTATTGAATCAGATTATTGAGTCAGTATAACTCATGAACAAGATATTTGAATCTTTGTGTTTATCTTGAGTACTGCATCACAAAATTATTGATTTGTTTTGTTGAATTTTTCTTATGAAGTGTGTCATTTCTTTGAATCACATAACTGAACTGTTTATTTTAACTCAAGAACCATTTAATTTCAATCCATTACTGGTAGCACTTTATAATTACACGCTATGAATCATCTATTAAGCATTAGCAAATAGTGAATTCATTATTTGTTAAGCATTAACTCTACATTAATAAACGTTAGTAAGCAGTTTATACCTGAAACTACAAATGCTCTATTCTTGGCTTATAAGTACATTTATAATGTGCTTAATAATTGTGTTTTCATACTTTAAGGATTATTTTTTCAGTACTAAAGTGTTGCATTATTTACAACCCATTTGTATTTAAGAGTAGTTGGTGGTTTTTTTAAGATCATTCAGATTGAGTTAGTAAATAATTAATAAACTATTAAAATCAACATTTATGTATTGCATTACTCAGGCATATATTAATAGTTAATTTGTTTGTTAATAAATGCTTAACTTCATCCAGTTTTGTGACCTTATCTAAAGTGAGGGCTATTCATGCTCTATAAATCAATGATTATTAAAGGCTCTTTTATTTTAAACAACATAAAAGAACATAGACGAGTTATTATATAATGATAGTTTGATCTGTAGACTATCAGAAAAAAAACATAGCTTAAAGGGGCTAATAATTTTGACCTTAAAATGGTCTTTAAAAAATTTAAAACTGCTTTTATTCTAGCTGAAATAAAACAAATAAGACTTTTATTATTTAGATTGGATTGCAAAGATGTATAGTTCATTTGATACTGAGCCTTTAACTGTCATTTATAAGGGATTTATAAAGCATGAATAGTCCTCACTTTAGATTAAGTCACAAACTTGCAGGAAGTTGAGTTAATAAAGCATTTATTAACATACAAAGTAGCCATTACTATATGCCTAAATAATACAATATATAAATGTTGATTTTAATAGTTTGTTAATTGCTTACTAACTCATTCTGAATGATCTTAAAAACTACCAACTACTCTTAAATACAAATGGTTTGTAAATAATGTGATACTTAATTTAGTAATGAAAAATTAATCAGTAACAAATTATGAAAGTACAATTATTAAGCACATTATAAATGTACTTACAAGTCAAGAATATAGCATTTGTAGCTGCAGGTATAAACTGCTTACTAGTCTATTACTGTAGAGTTAATAATTAACCAAATGTTACCAAATTACTTAAACTTGATTAGTGGATCACTGATTTAGTTAAATGAATTGTTACATTTTATTATAGCTGAGATCTTAACTCGTGGATTGGATCATTGAATCAGCATGTTGAACTTAAGGCTTTGATCACTGTGACTGACTTGAACTTGACATCCAGATCAGAAATATCAGAAATACAGTCCTACAGATCACTCAGTGTAAGCTGAACTTTTGTATCAGATGCAGAAGTTTTGTACTTGAGATATTCAGACTCAGAGACTTTAACAGTAGTGCATTAATCACATGGTATTTTTCTTTTTGTTGTTGTTGTTTCTTATGGAAGGTCAGATTCATTCATTCATTTTCTTTTCGGCTTAGTCCCTTTATTAATCCGGGGTCGCCACAGCGGAATGAACCGCCAACTTATCCGGCATTTGTTTTACGCAGCGGATGCCCTTCCAGCCACAACCCATCTCTGGGAAACACATTCATACATTCTCATTCACACACATACACTATGGACAATTTAGCTTACCCAATTCACCTGTACCGCATGTCTTTGGACTGTGGGGGAGCACCCGGAGGAAACTCACGCAACCACGGGGAGAACATGCAAACTCCACACAGAAATGCCAACTGGCCCAACCGGGTCCTGCCCCAACCGGGGATCGAACCAGTGACCTTCTTGCTGTGAGGCGAATGTGCTACTTACGCGCCACCACAGGTTTTTATTTGATATGAAGTAGCCTACATTTTCCTCAAGAGTTATAAACAGTGGTGTAAAGTACCTAATTACAAATACTCAAATTACTGTAATTGAGTAGTTTTTCTCAGGATTTGTAACTTACTAAGTAGCTTTAAAAACGTGTACTTTTACTCTCACTTGAGTACATTTTTAGAGCAGTATCGGTACTTTTACTCCACTACTTTCCTTCAACCTGCAGTCACTACTTTATTTTTTCTTGTTTATGGGCATTGGTAAAATCCGTCCTATGATTCCTGTCCAATCAAATCGCACATAGAAGGTAAAAATTGCATCATAATGATCTATCTCAAGATATGGCAGTTTATAATTGCAGCAAACTGTTTGGAAGCATTAAAAGTGTCCAAGAAGATATCTAAAATCTTTACACGCATTGACCCAGAGTGTAGATTTATGACACTGATGAGAAGATGACAGATGTTTACTGTGTGATGACCGAAATGGCCTTAAACACCCAGCAGGCAAAAGACGTCAACAAGACGTCAAGTTGACATTGTACCCTAATGTTGTACCCAACATCAGGCTGATGTCAATGTCCAATGTCCAACCTAAAATCAACCGAATATCAACGTTTAATGATGTTACAGCCTCACGTTGTGTGGGCATTCCCACTATGACATCTATCAGATTTTGGATTTTGGTCGCCATACCTGACAAATAAATGTCAGTATTTGACGTCGATATGACGTTGGCTTAAAATGTTGGCTCGTCTTTCTATCATAACCTTAAATCAACCAAATATCATTGCATTTCACGTCATTTTTGGACATCAAAATAACGTTGTCCTTACCCGCTGACTGGACATTAAACTTTGGTCACCTGAAATCACAACCTAAATCTAACCTAATATTAACATCTTATGGTGTTGTGTGCCTGCTGGGTAATAACTAAATGCACTACAGAATGTTACGTTTACACACATCCACAAATGACATGTAAATGAATCAGCTTTTTACAGTGTAATACTCACTACTCAAGTACTTTTGAAAGGTCTACTTTTTACTCATACTTTGAGTAAAATTTACAACAGATACTTTTACTCTACTTGCACTACTTTTTTGGGCAAGTAATGGTACTTTTACTTGAGTATGATTTTTCAGTACTCTTTCCACCACTGGTTATAAATGTTCAGACTCCATGCTTACAGTAACAGAACCACAGAGATTAATTTCTCACAAACAATTGATGATTAGTTTATGCCCTGTTTTTATCATTCATATTAGCCGAAAAGATTTTTGACTGGTTTATTATGTAATTTGAGATTCGTAATTAGAAATCCATGTCCATTTCAGCCACTTTAATCTTGAGCACAGATCCTCTGCATAAGGAGAATGTCATTATCCCCCTCTGCAATCCCAGACATTCATCGGAAAGAACGTTTTTAAATGCCTGCACTAACACAATCTGATAGGACAGACTTCCTCCGCTTCTCCTGCTCGCACCTCCTCTCCAGTGCTCCGCACGGCCTTTCATTGATGTGACAGAAATCTATCCTCCACCCAGATTGATCTGACTTGGGCTCGAATCGGTGACATTTGCTGAGGCACGAAGCCCACTGGTAATGAAACAACTCCGACAGCAGTCACAGCTGGCTGGGTCCTGTGTGAGACGTGGAATTGCACATTAGGAAAATAACATTATCTCTGTCTAAGCTCTTGTAGCTGCATCCCAGCAGAGCAGAATACAGACGGTCCCAGATTTCTTAAATGATGTTTTACCTTGTGAACTAATTTGTGAAAAGATCACATTTATTTTTTACTGTTAATGTATTTTTTATAAACCGGTACACAGAAAATTTCAGCAAGAATGCATAGAATTATAGATACTTGCTGTAAAACTCCTGCACATCACTCCACATTTTTTTTTTACCTTGATTATAGTCCTCATACATCAAAACTTGTAAGGTTCTGCATTGCTTTATCAAGCAGTCAGACAGTTTGCACATCGTCTGGCCATACAGAAGTAGGCTGTTTTGACATGCTGTGTCTGAATTTTACGCATGAAGCATGAGGCTCTATATATAGCCAGTATATAACTATCTCTTTTGATATCTCTATCTCTAAATATCTCTTTTGCCAGCTATTAAAGTAACATTTCTGCTGGTTGGAAATCTATTGTCTGGAGTTATTGATCATGCATAAATTTTTCTGAAGTGTCAGAGGTTATTCAGCTTCCTTACACTAATGATCAAGCTACATTTTCATCTCAGATTCAAAAAGAATAAAAATAAGCTGAGTTATGAAAGTTTAAGATGTAGTTTGAGGTTCATATGTCAGAAGAGTTACAGTCCTCTTAAGACCATGAAATTATACGTTTTAGTGCTATTCATCTCTTTAAAGGAACTCTATGCAAGTTTCTCTCATGGTTTCCCTTGTGGTTGATAAACACAGGCTGTTAATCAGTGTCATAAAACTGTTGTTGCTCTTTTCTGTGGGCATGTGTTGACTAACCTGACAGAACAGGGGCCTGTACAGTACCATGAAGCCAGATTAGCTGGCTAGCAAGTTAAATTTCTGTTTAGTTTATACCAACTCTGGGTTTTAGGTAACATAAAGGCAGCTTGACTTCTTACTCTTTGTTTCTACGGTATTGTGGAACCGCTAAGCTGAGCTGAGCTACCTTCATTGAACCTAAAACCCAATACTGGCGCGAACTAAAGTGAAATTTTACTTCTTGGTCTAAGCTGACACCTCATTTGGAAACCATGTCCAACAACCAGATAAAAGTGGCCGTTGCTACACCACACTGTATTCCACAAATATCATCACATGACAGCGTGTTGTTCTACAGTATATTAGATTGTTTTGTATCACAGTTAGCAGAAGACAGATCTGTTTTCCAAAGCAGCACAATTCATAGTTAAAAGTAATTATACCTTTTCGAAATAATTCTAGAGACATTATTTTAAGTTTTAAAAACTTGCATAGTGCTGTTTTCACTTATATGTGGTTTTGAGCACCTTTCACTGGCTTTATCTAATGTCTTACATGAAGGGAAGGGAAGCTCAGCTTTACTGTCTGCAGTGAGAAAGTCTCAACGCCACAGAGCCTTAATTCATCTTTGTGGATTGTTCAGTGTATGTTTAATTCATGTGTCTCTGTGAGCACCTCAGTAAAACAGTGTGACTACCTCCTTATGAGCTGCTCCAGTCAATTAATGCTGAATTCCCATACAGACGTGCCCTATACTGGAGTGAAACGTCCTATATGCAACTGCAGCAATTATGCCAACTCTCAAATATGCCACTGAAAGAAATATTGCCTGTTACTGTATATCCTACTTAGAGATACAGTTGGTCAATTTCCCTTCTGCTTACCCATTAGCATTAGCCTAACTAATCGCTCAACCTCGATCTGAATCAATGAACTCTAAAATGAGGAACTGACTTAAAGCACTAATGCAGCTAGACACATCAGCAGAAGACTGGAATGACATTGAATTAGTGAAATGAATTAAATTGTTTATTTGAATTTGATGGATCACATTCTAATTCATGATTAAAAGTATGATAAATACTTTGACAAGGGCTGTTTAGGTCAAGGCGATGTAGTCTTTAGACGGCCATTTGTTCATTCTCTTGGCCATATCATGTGCAGAAAAAGACAATAAGTTTTCCTTTGGTTTAGTACTGCACTGGCAGTGTTTTTTGTCTACCCTTTAGTTAAACGAGAACAAAAGATAGTGGCACACTTTATGCTGTATCCTACAGAGAGCACTGACAGTTAGTAGATAAACTAACAGATGCTAACTTTTAAAGCAACAGAGCTCTCTGTGTCTGTTATCAGTGCTACTGCTCTTTAATAATACCATAACAGATTTCCACTCTCTCATTTTTAAAATAATTGAAGCAGCTATGAAAATGTGGTAATTGTGGTAATTGGCTTTAATTGATGATTTTCAAACGTAATTGAATATTGAATTTATTATTGTCATTACCTATTAATTTAACAGTTTGCGGAAAAAAATCTAAACACTGTGCTTCTCAATTTTTTAACCATAATGCCTATAATAATCATATATCAAAAGATAGACTGACAGATGGACAGACTAATTGATGTAAATTTTCATGAAAATTGTAAAATAACATTAAAATGATATATTCTATTTAATTTTAAAATGACATTTTATATAATTTTACATGTATTCTAACATTGAAAATATTATGCAATTGATTTTTGTGTTGATTTAGTGAAATCTGGGAGCATCTATTATACACATGCATGCAAACAGTGGAGTCATGGGCAATGAAGCTAAAGAAATGTTGGGGAAACTAGGCGGCTGGGTTCATGGTCTGGTCAAGGAAGATGATATTAGCTGTACACATTTCCACACATTATGTTGCTCATTATTTTGCATATCTCATTTTGCGTTCCAACCATTTCCAAAACAAATGCACCTAATGAAACCATGAAATGTCACAGCGATGCAGAATATGATGGTAATGGTCCTGGCCCATAATGCCTTTTTCCACACGTCTTCTGTAAGTGACCTTAGAAGAAAGCTGTCCTGTTTTGAATTGCTAAACACAGCCATGAGAAACCCAGGCTGTGCTTTGAAAAAATGAGACTGGCTTTGTGAAAATAGAGTAAAGGAAATAGAGTGTGTGTTTATCTTATGACTTTTTCCTCCACCTGTCAATCATCTTTGTGCTCATGCGGTGGGTCATAGATGCCCAACAAAACCAAACATGTCACCTTTGATCGCATAAAAAGCACTGGGAGCAGTCAGGGCCCAACAGAAAGAGAATGCATGTGGTTTGGTAAACTTAATAAAAACAGCCATAGAAAAAAATAACAAACATATATATCAGTCCCCAGTCCTATCAGATATCAGTCATCTGTTTTAGAGCATTAAGTATTGAATAATCATACTAAGAAGTGTTTTGTATGGAATCTGATATTTATTTATTTATTTATATTTATTTTTATTTTCAACATAAAGTATATACAGTATACTGTATATACACACAGTAAAATAATATTAATTAAATGGCTGCACTAGTAGCTTAGCCATTAAGTTGAAATAGTCTAAATGTCACAATCAGCGATCTAACCCTCATAGATCGCACGCACACACACAGACATTAGTGAGTCTTGTTTGGTTATAACCTGCCACATTACGAAGCATTCTTCTAGTCTAGTCTTTTCGTGTCTGACCCTTGCCTTGTTCTCTCGTTTACATTGTCTGCCGTCTATTCTGACCATTTGCCTGTGACCTGACTACACTAATGGATTTGCCTGTATGTACTGTACCTGTTTATCCCTGTGTTTGACCATTGCCTGTATGACCACTCTTTAATAAAGCTGCACATGGATCCTCAACTCTGTTGTCAGCCCTCCCCCTGTGCTTGATGTCTGTGCTTCAACGGCTGGATGACAGTGAGATGAGATGAGACCTCATTCGATGTATGACTGCATGTCACAGGGACCTTTCTGCTGCAGCTTTTGAAAATCAGCTCATCTAAATTGGCTTTTCATTCAGTTGAAAGCTGAAATATTGCCAGAGAGATGACCCAACCTTTTTGTTTTGGAAGAGAGCAGCTTCAGTGTTAAAACACTTGACACAAACAGTTGGCTCAAAACACTCTTGTGGACCTATTTATTATTTATTTGTTTAACATTCAGTGCAAGAAGAAAGGCATAACTATAGAAGAAGTGATCACTGTGGTTTCCGTGATTTCTGTGGTCGCCAGAAAATAAGAAGATTGTATAATTTAGTTATTTAGTTTAATATAAATATGAATATATAATTTATTTAATGCTTTTTTAACTTAAGTGCTGCCGGCACAGCTTAGTATAGCATTTAATTTTACTTGAAAATACAAGATTGTGTGGTTTAGATTTTTTAAGGCACTTTATTGCATTTTCAATGATACAATAGCAAAGAGTTTGCACAACCACAAAATACTTTGTTGAAGTAAATATATACATCTTCTAGCCTTGTTTATCTTTAATACAAATTCAAAATTTAATTCTAATAAAAAATTAGTTGGTGCTTTCTCGCAGTGTAGACCCTTTTCACATTTTCGGGGAGGTGTCATGGTTAGGTTAATTTAGAGTGCAGTGAATGGGAGACTACAACAAAATTGTAATACAGTGTAATTTTTTTACAATCCTATTTGCTGAAATAATAAAGGAAAAACTCCCTGATGGTGTTATTAAAACTTTCAGAAAAAGGAAAAAAAATTATGTGAGACTGATAACAGCAACTAGAGGATAGAATAACGCCACATTTACTCTCAGAGCGAAAGACGCTGCATTAGAAGCACCTTGCATGAGCGATAATTTGTTTTTTGTAATTTGATATATAAAAGACTATATAATACATTCATAAATGCATAGAAATGTTCATACGTTTGTGTTCTTTTTCATCAAAATATTAAAAACTTTCAAGGATTTAAGATTATGATGACCTTTAAATGTGTCATAACAGTCTTGTGAAAAGGGTCCATCGAAAATGTTGTGGAATATTGACATTTCTCAAGGTATCTGTTATGAAGCAGACGGAGATCGGAGGTAAATGAAACGTTAAAGTGAGTTTATTTTTACAACATGAGACACACAAGGAAGAGCCAAGAGGATATGTGATGTGCGGGTTGGTAACAGTCCTTAACTTCTTCAGAACGGAGGGTAAACGAGAGGAGGATGGACAACACACACCAGATAATTTGACTGAAGACAAACAGATGACGACAGGACCACAGACTGGAGACTCGGTTGAACTATGAGGAAACAGAGAGACTGGTAAGTACAGATATCAGATTTGTGAGTGCTGGCTATGCCGGGGAAACACTCAGAGTCCGCTTTCGTGCAAACGAGCCCGGACAATGAGTGTTGTGATGATGGGGTCTTTATAGGTGCTCTGTGATAGGAAACAGCTGTGCGTTGATTAAAACTCAGGTGACAGTGCTCTGGGTGAATGAGTGCCGGGAGAGCCTGGCCAATCCGTGACAGTATCGTATAGATAATAAACATTCAAGTATCATGACTGCACCAGCTCTAATTTTGACTGACTTTTAAAAAAATTACCTGTTCATAAAAGTGTGGTCAGAAGTTCACCTGTTCACGAAGGTGCAGCACAATAATAAAAAAGAATAAATAAAAAAGATTTCTCATGCAAAAAGACCCATTGTCCACACTGTTAATGACTTTTGTAAATTACATCGTATTTAACTGTAATTTGAACTGTATTTTACTGTAAGACAGTTTCACAGTATGTTAAAGTTGCATTGTTAAAATTACGTTATATTTTAAAGAAATACAATGCTATCAATACAGCAAGATATAAGGTACTGTAAATGCAAATACAGTATTTTAGCTGTAACTGATCCAAAGTAAGTTACTGTAGATTTGGCAGATAAATGTTAACAGTGTATTGTTAACATCACAGAGTCACTTTCAAACCAAGAAGTTTTTCTGTTGGTCTGTGAGGTGAATTCGCATGACAAACTTTAACTTCAGAGAAACATTAATCATGCAAGTGTCTGTTGGTATGTCTAGATTTCCCCCATGTTAAACTCCTGAAAACAGCAATAAATGTGATGGCATTTAGAATCATTTTTGCTTTAATCATTGACTCACACACACAAACTCAAGGGATAATATCTGAAGAAAAACAGATATTATCAGATATAAAACACACGTCAGGCATCAGCCACGCTGCAAATGCATGACTGTGTATGTGAGGTTTCGCTTAGATGAGGGTCAGTTTAATCTGACCCGGGATCAGATGATCCAGATTAGAGCAGTAAAGCTGAATGTTGCCTAATGCACATCCTGGACTAGCGCTCCATCATGTCTACATGTAATCACACCATCGCTTCCTTGCCCGATGCCACAATAGTACGACCCTGATCACAGAGATCTATGGAGTAAAGAGCAGATTTCGAAAAGATATTGGAATACACAGTTCTCCCTGAATTAATGCCATGTCCTCTATTTATTGAGCGTCATTACTCACTGTCAATGTCTCAAGATCTTCACTGCACTTTATTGCATTACCAGAAAACAGTTTTCTTTGGGGTTTTTTCTCCTCTTTATTTATTCATGTATTTACACTTTTGCTTCGTTTTATTTGCCAGCATCATCCATGACCTCCGTCGTCCACTTGCTGTAAACATCATTTATGCTTGTCTTGTTTGTGGTTAATTAAGAAGGCACTGCGCTTCTTTTATGTCTGCTGAACAAATGCAATTAAATGCTCATAGTAGGGACATCATTTATATTTATGACTTATCATCTGCCATTAAAATATCTAGGCCTGAAACATCATTCACATATTTAGCTTTATTTATCACTTAATTGAATCTCTATGATTTGTCTATATTCAAAAAATAAAAAATAAAAATATAGTTAATTTCTAAATCAGTTTGTTTTCCCCAGTCTGTGTGATATGGGATGTTACTGTATGTACGTGATTCATTTAGAAACTGAAAGAGTTTGATTGAAAATGCAACAACCATCAGGTTTTACTACCATTCACAAATATTCTCTCGTGGCTAGTGTTCACTGAATGTGTCTCTTCTGTATGTGCTCAATGACAACGATACAATACAAGAAATCACAAGGAAATAGGTAAAAACATCATTGACTTTGGAAATACATGTGCTTCGGCTTACATTTTTGTGTTAAAAGGACTTACAGTAATTACAGTGCTCATGAGAACTCAACATGCTGCAATGTAAGAAAACATTGAAAAAGCATTGAAAATTTAAGAAAATGTACATGTTGCAAATCCTACAGCGCGAATACAATTGCACATTGATGCACATTAAGTAATGCTCTGCAAATACTCACAACACGCAAATAACATGGCCCAAAAAAAAAGAAAAAGAAAAAAGTAACAGACCTAGCTGGGATTTGCTCAATGAAGTTGTAGGTGACTTGTTTGTTTAACATTCTGAATAACAACTTTGTCTTTTGCATATTATTAGCGTAAATAAACTGATGATTAATTGTGAAACATTACTATATAAGACAGCTAAATTATCTTAATATCCTCAACTACTGTAAATTAAATTTCAAGGTTAATGAAAATAAATTTACCATGCTTCTTTAACTCTTTAAATGAGGTCACCCAAAATTGCACATAAGACTAATATTTTTAAAAATCAGGCTCTTTTAGAAAACAACGTCATATAAATGCAACATGTTGTAATGTCAGTCAGCTTGTCAGTTTGATGGCAACAATTTTTTTTTCCTATTCACATTGATAATATTTACAGGAACAGAGTATCAATAAATAAAGCTTATTGTCATGCAGTTCTTTGTACACCAAATAAATAAAACAGCTTAATGTGGTTAATGATTAGCAGTGATCAAATGTTCGCCTCACCTACGGTATCTTTAAATGGACAACTTTTCTAGGATCATCAGTTTGCTCTGTATCCCCCTTTGTATGGTGTACTTGTGAAGCACGGTTCCAAAAAAACCCCAAAAAAACAAAACAATGTAAAATCAAGGTAAATGGATGAAGTGCACTTTACTCATGCATTTGCATTTGATAGTACTATTGGTTGGTTAACGTTTAGTCTGTGTTTTGCTAAGTGATCTGTATGACAAGCCCCAGATAAGTATCTGAAATGTGCAATAAACATACCTGGAGCAATATATTCTACCTTTTTAAAAACTGTAGGCTGAGCACATATTTACAATATTTACAATGAACTTTCAATGACTCATTTGTGTTGCCAGATCATGGTACAAACAAAACAGCAAACAAGTATGATTCCATGGTAAATCCTAAATCTTTATATTGACAATAACATCAGAACATTGCTACCTGCACTTGTTCATAAATACATATATTTTATTGATTTATGACACGAAAAGCCCAAAGACTTGTATAATAAAATGTGAACATTACAACACTTAAAGAGCATACTCTGTGAAGTAGGCTTCCAGTCATTTACAAGTCATGAGTACAAAATAAATTAAGCACTAAAAGGTGAAAAGACAACCAAATTTAGTTACAATATATTTATGTTTAGTTTTAATTTCATGTAGTAATTGATTTTCCAAGTGATTAATTGATATGTTCATAGAGCATTTTATGGGTAATGTTTGGATTCATTTTCTTTGGTAAAGCGTTTATAAAAGCAGTAATGGGCAATATAGGTGCTCAATATTAACTTTTTAGGTAACACTTTATTTTGATGGTCCATTTGAGTATTAGTAGACTGCTTAATATCTGTTGATACTGACATTTAACAGACATTTAACTGACTATAAGATACTTTGCAAGGACATGTCAACTTATACTAACCCTACCCCTAACCCCAACCTAACAGTCTACTAATAGTCTAATGAGAATTACTTGCAATGTAACTTATATTCAACAAACGGACCATCAAAATAAAGTGTGACCACTTTTTATTTAAGGAAAAAAAACACCCTTTGTAATATTACATATCATGTTATAAGATGGTCTTTGGCTCAATTTCATGTTCACAGTTTATACTTTTACATATATTTCCACTGATGAAGTACTCGCAAGAAACTTCCAAATGAAACAAAATTTCTGCATGTAAATTATATTTATTATGTGTTGCGAGTTGAGTTTCTGCAGTCATTCATTAAGTTTTAATTTTGTGCATTTTATACCAGCCTTTGATTGCGATGATCTATTTCCCAAATGAAACATTGTACCTTTTTTATTTTATCTGTGTGCCTGTTCAATGCTCCTAAGCATCTTCAAGTGAAGCTTTAGCCAAACCGCTGATACTGTATAAACAAAACGTCAGTTCTGCTTGAAATGAACGCTGATGGGTCTAAACAAACACACCGCTTCCCTCTGCTCACAGTTGCTCATTAATTTCAAAATCAGAATCTCTCTCTCTCTGTCTTGGTATTTTTTTTCATCTCTGGCTCCCTGTCTGTCTTTCACTTGCTAAATGGACAGGTTGTTCTGTTGTTTTACAGGAACTTGCTGTTAGAACAGTGGGAAGAACACACACTGTGCCACATTTCTTCTTTTAGAACTCACAGTTCTGTCTGAATGTTTCATTTCTTCTCTTGCTTTAAAATATTATCTATTTTTTCTTCTCATAAGCCTTTATGAGTGATAGCACTGGCACATATATTGCGGTTCTCAACATAATTGCATGTGTTAATGGCATGCCACATGGGAAATCCGAAGCTTAACGTTCCGCGTAATCTTTTAGAGAACACCCATTTTTAAGAACTTCACAAAAGTATTAATCATCTTTATACTTATGCACTGAGCCTTTTTATTAAAGTTAAAAGATAATTAAGTGCTTATCGCAGGTCAAAAGTTTACTTTAAACTCATTATCTCAACTGCAGTCTGACCTTAGTCTTTATGTGGTATCATATGTTTTGGTTTTATTTTGGAAAAAGAAAACTTTTAGCCTGACAGGTTGAACTGATCCTGTGACTGAAGAGATTGGATGTCAGTACTTTTTCAAAACATAATTATGCTTTATCATTCTGCATTAAATAAATTTGCAGTCTGAAAATGGAAATTCCATCATAGTTGGCCTATATATCGTATAAATAGGGTTTCACGAACCTTTAAATTATTCAATTCAATTCATGTTTATTTCTATAGCGCTTTTACAATGTAGATTGTGTCAAAAAAAATATTCCATATAAAAACTTACTTTTAAAGCTGTTAGGTGTCAATTAGAAAAAAATATACAATTTTGAAATTTAAATAAATAAATAAATAAAATATATATATTTATGAAAGATAACTAAGAACAATTATGGACCATGTATGTGCTGTTATGTTGCAAAAGAAAATGCTCACGTATTTATCATGTTACTGTTAGAACAGACCGGTTTTTCATTTTGATGTCATCCTTGCCCCACTCTGTTAATAAAGCCAACATTATTAGTACTATCTTATTAAAGAATTAATCTCAGTTACAGTAACTCATACTTTATATTACTTGATTTATTAGTCAGAATAAATATTTTATACCAGTTGTTCATGTGCTAATCATTAATGAATGAGACATGAAGTACATTAGCTCGCGATAGTTTCAACATTGCATAATGCACATCAGTTTTGCTTTGATGTAAAGTGTTTTCACAATTTTCTTTTATTAACTTCTTTTAAGCTAAAATTTGTTCTCTTAATTAAAAAAACAAACAAACAAACACAAACAATGGCCATTATTCTGACTTTAGTGTCATATGATACACCAAAAATCATTAAGTTATTGCCGATTTGGAAAACACTCATTAAATTATTGCTGATTTGCTGGTCCAATAGCATGTATTGTTATTAGTGTTGAACAGCTGCTAAATGTTTTTTCTTCTCAAGATTTGTTCTTAACAAAGATCAAAATAACATTATTTCTTGAAATTAATATTGTTTAAACATTTTAAACTGTCCATTCCAATTTTCACTGTCCATTCTGATACATTTGATGCTTCCTTTATGATTTAGGGTGCTAATTTCTTGAAACCGAATAAATTAAAAAATTACAGTACATGATTCGATAATTGCACAATTTATTTATTTATTTATTTATTTATTCATTTGTTCGTTCGTTCGTTCATTCATAATTTTGTTTAGCGATAAGTTTAATGTGAGGGATTTTTGCTGAAATTGCTTGTGGTTGAATTGCAACCCAATAGTTTTGATTTCATACCAAGTAATATGGTGTGTTTTTCTGTAACAGTTTACTAGCTATCTGCAAACGTCAGCTTATGTGAGACATAAAGTAAAATATAATTTACTATTCATTGAAAATCCCCCGGTTCATAAATCTCATTCAGAAAACTACATTTTAAACTTACCACATGGCAATGCATTTAGAATTGCTCAACACTGACGTCAGACAAAGCACAACTCATATTAAGGTGACAAGTTCAGTTTTTGTAGTGCAGGATAAAAGTCTCTGCAGTTTAAGAGAATATGAAGACTAAACGAATGAAATGACAGTCTTCAGATGTGCAGTTTGATTTTCCGGGCTCAGAGTGATGGTGTTGCTTAGAGACAGGAGTTCAGCATTGCTTCTAATCAGGGCATGATTCCCACTGAGCTTTCCTGTCAAGCCTGGGCTCCTGTGGAGACTCTGTGCCATTCTGTATGATCTCCCCCACTGGCACAACAAGAGTTTGATGGGTGGGCAACTTCTGTCCGGACATTTCAGACACTGCTCTGTGGGAATACAGCGACCTCCTGCTGTGAAGGAAACCCTCTCTCCCCACCTTAGCACAGTCCAGTGTATATACTAAAGTGGACTTTCTTCTTTTTCATATTAATAAGGTCATACTACCTGTTAAGGGCGGCATAGTGGCTCAGTGGTTAGCACTGTCACCTCGCAGCAAGAAAGTCATTGGTTGCAGTTCTAGCTAGGCCAGTTGGCATTTGTGCACTTTGTGGCACTTTGTGGCGTTTGCATGTTCTCCCCATGTTTATGTGGGTTTCTTCCAGGTGCTCCTGTTTCCTCCACAATCTAAAGACAAGCACTATAAGTGAATTGAATTAACTAAATTGGCCATAGTGTATGACTGTGTGTGTGTGTGTGTGTGTATACAGTATAAGTGTTTTCCAGTACTGGGTTACAGCTAGAAGGGCATCTGCTGCATACAACATATGGAAAATTCCCCCTTAATAATAAAATCAGTTAATAAGGTATAAAACTTTTTTTTTTTTTAAAAGACAAGTTTTTTGTAAAGAGACAAAAATCATACTAAAAGTCGTGTCTGGAATCCTAAATGAATAGCACCAAAAAATAAAAATAAAAAAGACCTAATTTTTTTACTCTACCTTAAATAGTTTTTCCTTTATTCGTTGTTTTCTTCTGTTGAACACAAACGTTTTTTTTTTTTTTTTTTAGAATGCTGCTTGCTGGGACCCATTGACATTTTACAACTATCACTATCCTAATAACTTCTCGTGTTCAACAGAAGAAAGAACTATATTTGGAAAAGTACATATATGATGACAGAATATTAATTTTTGCGCGAACTATCCCTTTAAATTCTACTAAAAAGAATAGATAATCTGTCTCTGATTACTTTGAAATCAGCTTTAAAAAAAACTGTTTATATATTGTTTTACCCTTTCTGAAGTCATAAAAATACCTTTGTTTGAACAGACTGAAATTCTGAAAGTCATTATCCACTGACAGTCGTTCCCTTCAGTGTGCTGTTAACTAGAGAACTGCTACAAACTCTACAAATCAGTGATTTTTCAACCGAATCATTTTATTGAAAAGTACCTGCTTAATATAAAGATTGATTCTCTAAACCCATCCCCAAGTTTGACTGATATGTGAAAATATATGATGGACAATGAGTTTAAATGTTTAAAGTACATTGTTTGACTTTAGCTAACACTTCTAGCCTTGAGCTAATCTCATAAATTGATAGTGTTAACATCAGTTTAAGATGCTTAACACACTCTGGTCATGGCGTGTGATGTCTCTGTCTCTTGAGGTTTTGTTTATTGAAGGGCCCACTTCATCACAAACAGTCCTCAAGCTAAATCCACACCGTTTTTACTGTTGTCTTGAACTTGCTGACATTCTGGTGGCAGTTCCTTACTATGGCATACACTTACTTCCATTTGTGGTAGTATATTCTATAAGCATTTACACTTTGATTTGAAAAGCTAGACTAAATAGCAATATTTCTGGGTCTGTATGATATTGTGACTGTTTTGCACATAATGCGTTTAATTAAAATGCCAATATAATAACACAGGATATAACACATAAGCCCTACTGCAGATTATACTTACCTGTGATGTTTAAGATTACCCATATAATTACACTCTAATGCCAGACTGCAATGTAAATGTTAATTACACCTGATTACCTTCATATATCTAATAAAACAATGAGAGTAATGTTAGATGGACTGCCCACAGTATAACCAAGTTTTTGTTTGCATCTGTGTGCACAATCACAAGTGAATCGGTTTCACAAGTGAATAACAGAGAGTAAGATGTCATTGTGCTATTCATCCCTCAGGAAGACCACATGAGCCCAGTATCATATTTAATAATTCTGGATTTTAAAATGCTGGTCATTTTTCAGGACATGAGCATATCAGCTGGCGACAGTTTAAGTTTGTTTTGCTTCATACTGAATCAATCTTACACCCACGGTCCACACTGGGGTCCAAAGAGAACCTCTCAATCTAATTTACTGCCATTTGGATCATGGGTTTCAGGGTTTGTTCCAAACCAAATCAACTGCCACCACAAAACAGATGAAACAGTTGCTGACTTTGGACAACATGGGTGAAATCAACCATTCTGTCTATAATAGCACAGAAGTTCAGTGTTTTCCCCCCACAGTTAAGGTGTACTGTACTAAGTTAACTCCTTTATGGTTTAATGTCACTGATTTGAACCATTCATTGATTCATTTAAACACACTGAAGCCACATTCTGATTTAATTCAAAGCCGTCACAAGTAACAATGCCAAATCATAAGTACAAGTGACTGTTCATCAAATACTTGCGTGAAGTGCAATGACTGGTGACTAAATGTACCTCCACTCTTCATGGGAAGTGATTCCTGGATCTTTTCATTTACTTTTCTCGTATATACTTTTTGCAGTGCACTTCAAATTGAATGTGTCGATTCACTTTGTATTGAATCTAACTTAAAATGGTGGAAAACTTGATGGAAATTGCAGTCATGGTGGTAGTTAGCTCTGTTGCCTCACAGCAAGAAGTTCACTGGTTCGAGTTCGAGTGCCAGGAGAAGTTTTCATTTTTTCCCTGTGTTCGCATGGGTTTCCATCAGGTTGCTCCATTCGGTCAACTGTGGTTTTCTTTGTAGCTGTCATTATGGTATACATAATTTTTGGGCAATAATCAAAGCATTCTCTATATCTTTGTGTTTTGGACTGTGAGAGGCATTAATAACACAAATAATATGCACATAATAGCTCATCTTATATTTTAAACTGGTTTGTCAGTGTGTTGGGTCAGATTGCTCTCTCTGTAAAAGTAAACCACTTCAGAGTTTGGTTTCAAGCAGGTCAAAACTAATTTTTTTCTCTAATGATTTAATACCATTAGTTTAAATCCAAACCAGAACGTCATTGGCAAGTTCACATACAGTACGCACAAATAAACTGAGCTAATAGAGAAAATGTGTCAGGTTCTAAAACATAAGCCAGGTGTGAAAGCAGCAATGAAATACTGTGTGTGCAAAGCTTTAGTGGCAGCTTTAAAATGTGAGCATTTGTTTAGTCTGCATGCAAAATCAGCATCATAACAAAATGTTGCACCAGACTAAATAAAGCCTCTTTAGCCACACTAGATTTCTAAAACATCAGCAAACCTATGATCCTCTTGTAGATGAGCTCAAAGCTAATTCTACCTGAAATCTCTCTGTAGTTTTCATTTCTGTTTGATATTTTATTTCTGGCTTTGATCTCCTCTAGGGAACGTAAGGTCATGTCACCTCTTGTTTACAAAGCGGCTCTCCAATCAGTTCCCCCTCTCTCTTTTCCTTTAATAAACTTTGAATGCGTTCAAAGATCATGCCTGCCTGGGTTTGCCCAATTAGGACTGAGTTTGATTTATAACCCTGTTGCTTTGGAAAGGTAAGAGACATTTTACATGCACCACTGACATCGAGATAATTCAACAACGTAGTCCCAATTACCCAAACAAACCAATTAAAGACCACTACCCTCACTGATGTACTTCTGTCATTTTTCTATTTGCATAGTCAACAATGAATTTAATATGCACAAAAATACTGTCTCATTACACTCAATGATTACGTTTCGCGCATTACCATCAGTTCCCGATGTCACTTTAAAATAACATGGCTAATTGTTCCTCACTCGTCGGTGCACCTGGACTGTCTTTTAAACGTGGGAGTGCGATCAAATACAATAAATATGGCTAATTGACAGAGGCTATAAATAGCCAGCAGAGATAATATGTGTGGCATGGACTGTGGTAAATGTATAAACGCTTCTATTGTTTGTGTTGCTGTGTTCAGAAGAGTGGAAGAAACAGGAGGACGCTCCACTGCGCCGCCAAAACAAGTGCATATTCTTCCAAACACATTACCCTGGGGGTGATGTCATCGCATTTACTGCCTTCCCTGCCCCCCATACACTGCTGTGCAATGCACACAAAAGCAGCCATTTTGCTGTTCAAAGGATCCAGGTTTATTTTTGTATAGATAATGAATCTATATTGATAATAATCAGCAGATAATGAATTCACTGTTTGCTAATGCTTAATAAAGGATTCTTAGTGTGTAGTTATTATAAAGTGTTAACAAAATAGTTATACGTGGAATTGTCATTCATATTAATAACTCATTTTTAACCATTGATTTAAAAGAAATCATATATATTTGGGTCTAAAAGGACCTCTCATTTCGGAGTCTGGGTTCAGCTGATTTTACAGAAACGATTTAATATTCATAGAAAGAATATCAGATGCAAACATCTGTTATAGTGTTTCAAATAATACTTTGAAAAATATAATGTGAAAATATGGGATAAATAACTTTGACATTTTTGTAAGAGATTAAATATTGATTAATTATGAAAAAGGAATGAAAAAGCTTAATCAGAAAGAATTATTAAAAATATTTTAAATGATTAAGTACATCTTGATCGCAAACAATACATAAATAAAAAGGCACCTTTTAATGTACAAACAAAAATTTAACAATTTAAATCACGGTGGAATAGATGCTAATGATATGTTTTTTATTAATATTATTTTGTGCATGTGCTTGTGTGTGTGATGCATATGTGGAGGTTGTTCTGGGCAATGAGAGCAGTGCTGATGTGCAGATCCATCAATGTGTGTGAGGTGCTGAGGAAACAGTACTCTGAGATTACACTGTTTACTGTGGCAGAAATAAAGACTTCTTCCTCCACATCTCACACAATACAATTTAGTAACTGTCACCACACTCCATCACTCAATCCAAAGTGAGACAGAACACACATACACACACTGCATTGACAAAAGCAATACTTATGGCAGCTTGTTTGTGTCAGAAAGCAGTTAAGACAATACTTCAATGAGAAATTGTCAGCTGCTGTCATTTGTTACGATGTACACTCATGCAGTAAAGGTTAATTCATAATTTATAGCCTTCTTTTGTTTGTTTCTTGAAATGCAGGATTGGATTAGAAGACTTTGCAATCTGAAATGCTCCGGGAAACCTATTTTAGTTACACCCACTGTAATAACAGTAAATTAGAGTAAATTAGTCTAAATATTGCACCATCTATGAAATGCATGTTGACTTGAACTTATAACTTCATAAAAAACTTAAACCGTAGCTTACAAATTGATCTCATGATTATTCATGTATTTCACAAAAAGTCTAGTTCTACTAAATGCACATTTATTTACATTTGCACAGACAACGAAACATACAGTATCCTGACATAATAACAGTTTTTAAATGCACAGTATTGACACACTGACAACATCTACAATGTAAATCGTTTATGCATCTTTCGTCCCACATGAATCCTTTTTGAATCTGAAATTGTGGCATAAACATTCTGATTGCTGACATGGCATTATGTTCTCAATCTCAATCTGTTTACTCATTATCTTGCTTAACTAAATGAAATTGTTTTATTGCGAAAAAACTAAAACAAAAATCAAACATATAAAACCTCGAAATATTATTAATATTAATATTAATATTAATATTAATATTAATATTAATATTAATATTAATATTAATAATAATAATAATAATAATAATAATAATAATAATAATAAATAAATGTTCTGTAATCATTTGACCATTACTTATCATGTAATATATAAATTTTTTGTTTCACATGGGACACAAAAGGCATTTCTGTCAAACTGTGACTCAAAATAAAGATGTAAAATATACGAAAATGCTACAAAAAACCACAAAAGCAATCATTTTGAGTGTAAATATGTGCTTTAATCCATACAATTGGGAGGTACAGATCGAAACTCAAGCCTGTTTTTAGTTGCTCTCACCTCCAGTCTTATCAGCATTTGTTTTTAGGTGCTCCCACCTTGTCATGTTTCAGGTAGTATGTGTACAAATTAGACATAAGGAATTATATGTTTAGTAGTTGATTATTTAAACTCTGTCTCACTGCTGAAACATTTGATGTGCTGCTTAGTATTTAGTATTCTTATTTTTGGTCAAAGCCAGATTCATATTGTCCTGACATAAAGCTTGATATTGATTTTTCTGTCAACATAATATATGTCCATTCATAAATGGCATTCAGTGTTTACTCACATCATTTTGAGTCTCCTATCCAACATGTTTGTATTCTAGTTGGTAATTAATTTCCCTTTCATCTCATCTCACAGATGATTAAATCTTAAATTGAACCTCAAGGCTTTTATTGTTTACTCTATCCCTCTTTTTAGTGCATCTACTTCATGTTAACATCAAAGTCTATATATTTGCGTAATGTGTAACTATTTTGTTTTGATAAAGGCGCTGTGATATAAGACCATGGGAGAAAGGTTGTCATGTGTACCTCTTAGCATGGAAATAGTGCTTTGAAAGTAAGCTTTTTCAGAACGAGTGTGTGTGGGTGGCCCTTTGTTTTGTTTCAGTAAAGTACAGCTTTATGAACATGATATGAAGTGGAGACACATGGCCACTGCTTTGCACATGAAACAGAACGGCAGACGCACAGAACGGATCAAAGGAAGCTTTTGGTCCAGCAGGCTTTGTGTTGTCCAATGTTTCCCCACCGAACTGAATGTGACACCCGGCTCAGACTGGCTATCCTTTCAGCTGTTACACACATCACACTTGGATCTCACCAATAACAGTTGACATATTACAAATAAATGACTGCAACCTAATTCTTTTTCTTTAATTCTGTATTATTATTATTTTTTTATTAATGTTGTGCTTTGCATAAATGAGTACATCGCTCACAGAAGTCTGTTTTAAATTAATAATTTCTATAGGACACTTCACAATTATATATCTGTGTATTTAGATTAGCCAATTCTAAAGCCAAGATTAGAATTGGGTATATGTATATATTTTATATATATACACCCAGATTAATAAAGGGACTAAGCCAAAAATAAAATGAATGACTGAATGAATGAATGAATTAATTAATTAATTAATTAATAAATGAATGAACGAATGTAATATATAATATACTGTTAAAAGCAGAAAACAGGGAAAGGTGTTTATTTGCTCCACAAACATGAATAAATGTGCCAAAATATTCTCAGTTTTAAATTTTGTAAAAATCTTTGGCCTGTTGGCCTTGGCAACAAAGAAGAAGCCTGTTAACAAAGTATGCATGACCTTTTACTTAAATGAAACTGGGATTCAATTTTGCAATGATCATTTTTTGGAAAGTCGTTGCTTGTGGGACTTAATTTCCAGTCCAACTTTTGATCTAGTCATGCAATCCAATGTTTCACTCAGAAATCGATTATCATGAATGGATTCAGTCACATTCACAGAAACATCAGAACACTAATAATTATTGTATTTTGTTAGTTTTGTTAATTTTATTGTGGTGCAGATGTGTGAGTTTTAGAAATGAGGCCGCTGTCGTATTCATTGCAGGTGTTTGTCAGGTACAACAGAAGTTCAGGATGCCTGACTCATGATGTTATATCATCATGGACAGATTTCAAGGAGACAGAGAGAGCCAGCAGTTACAGAACCTAAGAAAAGAAACACCTTTACATCTCTCTGATAATCTTGTCTCACTCACTTTTTTGTTTTTCAAGGGCTTCCATTCACTTACTGTGTTGTCGTAGTCCTTAAGTTTTGAAATGTTTAAATGTCTAATCACAGTCAGTGCTATAAAAGCATTGCAAAGTTCTGTATTTTTTACTATTGACCCTCAAAAAGTTAGATGTTGTTGTAGGAGGCTTTCTATGCAGAAATGAATGTTACATTTTTTTCTTAAAACTTTTGTGAATGTTGAAGTAACATTTTTTTAAAAAGAGAAAAAGCGTCTATTGCCATCACTCATTATGTGTCACTATTTCATGACATTTGTCAATATGAAACTCTGTGGCCTTGGAAAGATAATAATGTGTTATACACTTTAGAATCTCAGTAGAAGTAGTATGTTTGCCCCCTCAAATATAAATACAGTAATACAATCAGACACATTCAATTGGAATGTGTGCATGCCTGGTATAGGCAAGGTAGATATATTAGGATGATGGGTAGCAAAAACATAGCTATTAAAAAATGCAAATTTATTCATGCATATTATTATTATTACGTCTTTATTACAGTTCTCACTAATAACCAGTTACTTAATATTTGTCTGTTGTTAATATACTGGATGTTTAATAGTACTTAGAATATTCTGCATGATGTTATTTTACATCCCTTATCTTACCCAATATCTAAGCACTAGTATATAAGCAGTAAATTAGGATTTTTATGAGGAAAATGTCAAAGTTAATAGTTTATGAATAATGATAATTGTACCTTAATATAAACTGTGACCTTAATAATAAATTCACTACCATTTTACTGACATTACAAACACTATTATTTATTAATACACAGAAGAAAAAAATAAACAAATGTTCTCTGTTAATGTTTTTTAGCATCACATAATCTGTGTGCATTAACTATTAAACTATTCTATTTCAGAATTTACTTAAAACATAAATATTTTGTATCATTATAAATGGATTTATTGTCAATTTAATGTCCTTGATGAATAAAATAGTTTTAAATGTTTTTTTTTTTTTTTTAGTTTAAGAAATCCTTTTATAACAGTAAAGATGCCTGGATTTGTCAACTGTCGTCATTGGAGTTCATTTGACTTCATTTTGGTCACAACAATTAAAGAAATGGTTAACCAAAAACAACATATCTGTCATCATCTACCTGCCTTTGACTTGTTTCAAATCAGTTTTTTTTCTGTTGAACACAAAGGAAATAAATTGAAGAATGCTGGAAACCAGTAACCATTGACATCCATATGAAAAACAAACGCTATGGAAGTCAATGATTACCGGTTTCTAACAATGTTCAATATATATTCCTTTAAAAGTTTTAAAAACAGAATACTTTTAGTGCCCTGCTTCAAGAAATGTCAGAGGTAATGGGGGATCAGTGTGTTTCAGTGGCATTGTATAGAAGAATTACTTAAATCCTGTCTGTCCTTGCCTGAGGCTTGTCCTGCTTTAAGTTACAGTCCTCCGTTGTCTTATTACAGTGATTCTCAGCCCTCCTTTTCGTATTTCATTTGTGTTACCTCTTTGAATCTTTTCATATAAAGCCAGCAGCATCAACAGTGCTGATTTGGGCTTGTACAGAACCCAGAAAACAAACACCCACCTTTGTCCTTGAGCTCCTCCTGAACAAACAATGAATTCCACCTTTCTATATCCTGAGCTTTTTCATTCCAGAGAAGAATCCATTCTGGCCACTGTGACAAATGAGAAGTGTAATGAAAAAAAATAAATAAATAGGAGCGGTGAATGAGTTGGGTTCGAATTAAATGTTCTCGTGAATACTCATGATTGTTTTTGTTTCTTTACCTTTGTAAAGAACAGATTTGTCTTAATTGGTAAGTTTTGCATGGTGCCATGTTACAAAGAAAATACAACTTTGTTCAAGTTTTGCTGATGTGTTTTAAAGTTCTCTCAAAGACTGACCCCGCTTTTGAATATTTGAAGTCTGAATATGGGACAGTTTATTTTCCATATGTGTTTTGTAATCGGTGGTTCATTCGGCTGTGGCGACCCCAGACTAATAAAGGCACTAAGCTGAAAAGAAAATGAATAAATGAATGAATGTTTTGTAATCGTAAGTCAAGAAATTAAAGACTTTTAACTTTGTGTCGAAATAAACCAATTGTGTGATTATTGGGCATCATTCACTAAGCATGCATACATACAAAGTAGAGTGTAAAATCTGCATACAAAGGTTTCCATGATCAAATCATAATCCACCAAAACTTTTATCATCTTATTCAAAATGAATGAAATCAGGTTGGAGCACATCCGCAGATAAACTCAGACATTAGAACTGAGCATAACATTAGAACAAGCTGAAGTTAATTTAGTTCAAATTAAGTTGTAATGATTTAGGCAAAGAAACAAGAAATTTGTGATTATATATAAATTATATATATTATCGGTGGATACTGTATATACTCGTTCAGATTTATATATAGAAATTGTGCTCAGCATAATAAAGTGCACCCAGTTTTGCAAATGAATATTTTTATTCATTTATCAGTAAATATTTCATATATTTTGGTGCATTTGAACAAAGCAGGTTTATAAATAGATATATTTATTAAAATAATATTTAAGTCAACAAACATCTTTAGAAATAGGAAGATAATACATTTAAATTCATGCGAAATATTGGAAAACAAAATTGCATACTACACAATTTCATAGTTTTTTTTTTTCTTGAATGTTGCTATTTTTAATTTAATTAATTTTATTTTTATTTTATTTTTTGCATTTTTGTTTAATACTTTTACCTAATTTATAAATTTGGATATACTAATTTTGGACCGTTATCATAAGTTATTTTGTCAGATTAGCTCCAGATTTCGCTTCGGTATATATGTATATGTATATGTATATGTATATGTATATGTATATTAGTTGTTTGTGTTTTACTGTCTCTGGTTAATTTAAGTTGATTAAAGTAGGCTGAATTTGACTTATACATAGGCAGTGGCATAGCGGACGAGCTTAATTTTAATCTCTTTTTTTTTTCACTGTCACTGTGATTGACAAAACTCTGTAGTGCCTGTACTTTTCAATTAGACTTTGATTCCTATTGATTACACATCCTATGTTGTAATAGCTAATTATGAGGAATTAATAGTAGGTTATCAGGTTCTGCAAACAATATAATTTCAACACAGAAGAACTCGATAGGGGGCCTGCCTTCACTCTTGTGGGAGCCCAAGCAGTTTGTGATACGCTACTGTAATAAGACTGGATAGCTCTAATCACAGATTGATTAAATACAGAGATCAAATGATGTCCTGTAAGTAAAGATGAACTGTGCTCAACGCCCTCTTTTAGACAGGAAGGGTGGTGTTATAAGAGGAACGATGAAGGCTGAAGACACTGATGGAGTTGCTGAAGCCAGCAATAACGTCTGTTTCCTCCTAGTCTGCTATGACTGTTTCTTCTCTCCTTCATTCCACTCGATTTCTCATCCTTTTCCTCAACTGAGCTGTGACACAAATCTCATTCATCTCATTTCCTGTTTGTCTTACAATGCAAATGAATGCGGACCCGCTTACTGCATTCTCCCAATCATTCTGCCTCACAGGAGGAGACGCGTACAGAAATTGAAATCTTACTCCAGCATTTGTCTTCCAGACGGCAGAACGCCTGAGTGGCTGTCAGATAGGCTTTCTGATACTTGAGGACTCAATAGTAGAGACTTTAAGATTAATTCCTCCTAAATTGTGAGTAAATGAGATTAAGATTAAGCATTATCCTTGACTGGTGTGTGTTTTTCAAATATCTGAATGGTTTCAATTAACCAGACATCTTAATCTAATCAGTGTTGTCAAAGAGAAGCAGATTAAATATCACAATGCTTATGCAAAAGGAAAAAAGAACAATAATTCATAATTAAGTTGACTTCTATTCTTATTTTTTGCATTGGATGATGTAAATTTTGCTTGCACAGTTACATTGCACAAAATAAAGCAAGCTTATTCAGTGAGGATAAAAAAAAATCATGTAATAATAATTTGTAGCTTGAAGATGGATGGATCCTGTCAAAGATAAATTACAAAAATGATTAGTCAAGAATCTGTGGTCAAGCTGCTATACGAAAGCCAAATGAGGCCACACAAATTTCTTGACGGTAATCACTAGTGTTAGGCAAGGTTTCTGTATATTCTTGCTGTTTTTCCTCATCGTCCTCAATTAAGTCATGCAGTTAGCAGGAAGGCATATTGGAGCAGCCATCCAGAGATCATACAGTAACCATAGGTCGGGCTTCAGTGACATTAAGATGAGGCAAAGCTGCAAACTACAACTGATCTACTTTAGATGTAAAAGCTAAGAGTCAATGTAAGATTCAGACAAATTGTGGTGCAGAAAAATCTAAAATCATCGACTCAAGTTTTGCCACTCATATAGACTTTTTGTATAGTTAAAACCCAATCGTTTTAAGAGTGTAAAAAAGTGGACAGCACCTACCTGGACAGCAAAATCAACCAAAACTGGGATGTGTAGGTCAACTGTCACATTTGGAAAAGAACACAAAATGGTCTCTGTCAAAAATCACCTTCATTTCTTTAAAACATTTGTACCCCAGTAGACATCAGTGTTGCCAGATGTAGCTGTACTTTTTCCAGCCCAAAAGCTGTCTAAAACCCACCAAAACCCACAAAAAACACCCAAAATATTAGATTAGTATTTTATTAAATTTTTATTTATTTTAATTGAAATTAATCTACATTATTTACTTCAACTGTCATAATTTTTAACCATACAGTAACCAACACCAGAAGTTACAGAACTACAATTTAACTGGATCACATCGAAACACTGCCCCCTCTCACCCACACACTTTGTGTAGGTTACACTACCTGTTAATGTTTTACTTTCGAAGTGGAGTATAAATTTGTCCTATTTGGCATTTTAAATTCTTTTAAACATAATTAGGTGCTGCTTGTCAATCAAGACAAATGTTTGTTCTTGCTGTCAATTGTAGAAAAAAATAAACCGCTGTGAGTTTAACTGCATGATGCACATGCATGCAAAGGGGAGTCGAATTTGTCTGGGGAGATTTTGATACAGCTTTCCTTCACCTCCTCTTGTGGGTGGGCCCACACAGTTTGTGATACACACTGGTCACTTCAAGCACCGTGCAGAGACCAGGGGCACTTTTGTTAATTTTTGAAGGCACTTTTTATCCAAGAGAAAAAAAGGGCATGTGCACTGCACAGATTGAGCCCTATCTGTGCATGTGCCTGGTCAGTAATAACTGAATTGAGTAGGAGCACACAGTTATGTTTTGTTAAATAAGTTGCATATAAACGTTACGTTTCAAAACCACCCAAGTTTTGTTAACCATGCCAATACCATTTTTTAACCTGCAAAATCAAACTCAAAACCGTCCAATTTGGCAATACTGGAGACATCTAAACACAAGGCAAGATTTTGATGGCATCGGTAGGCATTAACAAGAGACATAATATCTTCCAACCTTGACCATATCAACTCTTAAAAATAATGGTTCTTAATTGACAATGATGGTTCCATGAAGAAATTTGGAAAACTGTGGAACGTTTAAATAACTTAAAGAGCCCATATTATGGATTTTTGAAAATGACCTTCCATGCAGTGTGTTACACAGCTCTAAGTAAAGTGAAATGTCCAGCTAAGGCTTAAATCTGAAAGTGCAAAGTGTTTAAAACGATTGATTCATATATAAAAGAGTCGACTCATTGTTGTTTAAATGAATCGTTATTAGAACGAGTCTTTAGCCGTTTCGGCTTGACGTCAACGCGAAACATAATAGTTGCGCGCGCAGACCCCGGTAAAATTTGAACTGCCCGGCCCTGCCCACAGACAGGAAGGAAAAGTGGAAGACAACAAGCACTGTATCGCAGTAAGTGTTGTAGCATAACCAGCGGGACAGCAGTGACGTGTGATCTGAGTAATATCTAAGTAAATCTTTATACTGTTTGATGGCAGTATAAAGATTTAGAGAGAAGTTATTGACAGCTTTTATAGTATTGGTTTTCGCGTTTTGCTCTTTGTAGACGGTCCCTAAGGACCGGTCTCTCTGCCGGCTGCACACAGAGTTTAATATGATGCGTCCAGCGCGTAGGCAAAGCTCATTTTTAGGAAAATAAGGTTGTAGGTGATTGTATACATTGCGACGGTTGAAAAGAGGTGCTATTTGTGTAGGAACAATGTTTCGGTCATGAGTTATTGATCCGGAAAACACGACTGCTGCTAACTTTTCTTAACTCATCGGCATTCCGGTTAAATCATGACCCGCGGACGCTGTGCTCTGAAGTGCGAGGGAAAAGCTGTGTTATTTTCCCTACCTGGAAATCTCTTTTCCCTACCTGGAGTGGTTGAGGTTTATTTTTGGTAAAATACCTGAGAATTACATCCCCAACACGGTGCTGTGTTCACGTCATCTCTCTGAAGAGAGCTACACAAATCTACCAGCTTACGACGCGGCATTTGTTGCACGGTTGTTGTTAAAAGATGGATCAATACCCAGTTTATTTGGACCTGCGTGTTCTTCCAGTCTTGTTGACCGTAACAAGGTAAATATGGATGTAGTTGTCTGTATTGTGTTTGCTCCGTGCAGCATGTAGCGGTAGCCATTTAGCTTACTGCCGAATGTAACTATTTGTTGGCTTACAATAGTCCATGAAGTGTTCATTATTACTGAATGTTTGTTGTTATGATGAAGAATTTAGCAATACGCTGTTGTACAAAAGCAGTGATTTGTTTTCAATATGTTCTGGCATCGGGCTGCTGAACGGACGTGACGTGGTGACGTGACGTGGTAGCGTCACGGAAAGGAGGTGCTTGGGGAAAAAGACTCGCTCAGACGATTCATATGGGAGTCGGTGGGAAAATGAGGTAAAAATAAATAGATATTATAAGACATCGAAAGTGTTTTTTAACCTTGCATACATATCATCCTGTTGTTTGGGACTTCAAAAAGTGAAATTTAACCGTTCTCAACCCACCATATGGGCTCTTTAAAGGATTCTTTGAATTTTCTAAATTGTTCTTCAAACTGAGAACAAATGGGTCATGTTTTGATTCGTCGGGAATTCAAAACATGCTTCGTCTAACTGGAAATGTGTTTCAGTCCACATTATTGAGAAACCACAAAACATATTTAAACAGCATGTTTGACTGTAATTTTCAGCTTTACAAGATTAATAAGGGCAGTATGATGCCAACAACTTTTGTTGCTTTTCACATGAACGATATTTATAGGGACAAATAATTGACAAACAAGTGTACTTACGATGAATAAACTGACCAAATAAATACCAACTAAAATATCACCCGATAAAACAACTTGACTGTGTTTATGATTTGTAGTCAAATATATTTTCCTGACTTTTCTAACTCCGTATGGAGACTCGGCAGTCGGCCAGTTGCCTTTGTAGCTCACTTTGGACAATGTTGCACAATATCCTACCCAGGATCAAATCCGGTAAGCACGGCTCCACAAAAGGGCCGTAAGTGCAGTGCAAACTCAAGGTAAAAATACATGATGAAAAACATGGTTTGAAAATGCTATTGGTTTGGTTTAGAGAGTGGTTTAGGTCAGCTGGTTGGTTTGACAATCCCCACTTTCTATTGAATGTGCGAAAGAAACATACAACAAAATGTCCCCTAATTAATGCGTTTCAGATTTAAAAATTGTAGAATCTGCCCTCTAGTGGATTTATCATCTGAAATGTGCAATAAAAAGCACATGTAAAAAAAAAATACATTTAATAAGGAATAACTGATGACAGGGGTTTGAATTATTAGATATTTAGGCATAAAAGGTGATGATGTGATGTGGAGTGTTTGTTACACTACGTGTGCAAATGTTCTGCTCATATTATGATTAAAACACTTAAAGACACTGTTTACACGTTGTATTTACATTTAAAGACATTTAAAGACATCCAGAGCCTGCATGGCTAATTCTAAGTGTCATTTTAGAGTAAAAGTTGAAGTCTGAGTCTGTCACGATCACCAGCGATCTCTCCTCTGCCAGAGATCGCTGGTTCACACTTCCGGGAACTACAGATCAGCCAGTTAACGAACTACAACTCCAGTCATGCAACACACACACACACACTCCTGCTCCATATCACAACTGATTGCACACACACTAGCGGAGGACCATCACGACTGATCACACACACTACATAAACAGCACACACACGCTCATACCTCGCGGCAATATTGTTTCCAGTCGGTAACGTTTCAACGTGTTTCTTTTGTACCAGTTTTTCCGTGTTTTCGACCTCAGCCTGACCCGTTGATATTTGATGCCTGTCGCCTGCCTTTGTGATCTCATGACTGCTTTTGACTTTGATTTTTGGAATGTCCCGTGAGTTTGCTATACTGTTTTAATTAAAATCTGCAAATGGATCCTCGCCTCCGTTGACTCGTTACACTATTACCCGAACGTAACAGAGTCATTGATAGCAGGCTTAAATTAGTTATTAATGCTGTTTTTTCTTTCTTTTTTAAAGTTTTGTTTGTTGTAGGTTGTAAATTCTAAATAAATCATTTAGTGTAATGATGTGGAACTGTAATGTGGAACTGTAATAACTCTCTGTAGATTTCTTTAAAAATTAGTTTAATTAACCAATCAGAATCAAGCATCCAAAAGCCCCATAGACTCTTATTCAAGTATTGCTACAATATTTTACATTATAGTGAATGTTTCACATATTACATGCATCATACAGTAGTTTGACAACCCTTTGTACATTTTAGTTAAAGTACTTGATCATTGTGAGCCAGCTGTATCGCAAAGCAAATGCTATATTTGGAATAGGAAAGACTGTGGTGAAAATAATAATAATCCAGTCGCTCTACTTGAGTTTGCTGTAAAGTTAGAGTGCTTTTTTTCAATACGCCAGCTGCAAGAACATTGATATTTCTAAAATCACCCTCCAAACAGGAGTTGGGGGTGGGGACATGCTTTTAAATGATTAAAGCATGTTAAATAGGCATTGCATTAATTATGAACCAGCCCTCCTGACAGGGGATTTAAAGGGGCGAGGCACAAAGATGTGAAATATTCAGAAGAGCAAGATATTGTGGCGCTATTATCCATTTCAGTAAGACGTCTTTATAGAAGAGCACTTTCTAATGCAGGCAGTCAGTAATAACAGAACAGAGACAGTCTGCTATTATCCTCTTTTCATTATGTGGTGACCTTATGAAATGGACATTTTCAAAACATGCTAAGACAACCAGAATTTTTTATAGATTTCAAAAATCTAAAGAAATTTGAAGTTGGCATGTATTAAAAACATTTTGTTAAAGATGAAACAGGGTTTTTAGTGATCATTAAAATAAAGCTATGTGTGAGCCATTTTATTTTATTTTGTATTTTTTACAGTGACTATCAGGGCATTCAGAGTAGCAACAGTTTATACTAAACAATATTGTAAAATTTATTTGGACAAGAATAATTTGATGACTTATTAAGATATTGTATTTAATGATGACACTGCAGCCCTAAAATACAAATTAACGATGATGTATACTGTGGGGAGAACAGTTATTGAACATATCATGTTTTTTCTTTTTTTTCCAGGGAATAATACTTCTAAAGGAGCAGTTGACATGGAATTGAACCAGATTTTGAAAAAAAAAGCAAAAAAAACAATACAAACTTCAAAAATAAAACAAAAAATCAGAAAAGTTTAGTCAAGTGTAATAACAATGGAATGACACAAGGAGAAAGTACTGAATTATTCATTCATTCATTCATGCATTCATTTTCTTTTCAGCTTAGTCCCTTTATTAATCAGGGGTCGCCAGAGCAGAATGAACCGACAATTTTTCCAGCATATGTTTACGCCACAGATGCCCTTCCAGCTGCAACTTAGCACCTAACAACCTAACACCCATACACTCTTGCATTCACATGAGGCCAATTTAGCTTATTCAATTCACCTATAGCACATTTTTTTGAACTGTTGGGGAAACCGGAGCACCCTGAGGAAACCCACGCCAACACAGGTAGAACATGCAAACTCCACACAGAAATGACAACTGACCCAGCCAGGGCTTGAACCAGCAACCTTCTCGCTGTGAGGCGACCGTACTACCCACTGTGCCACCGTGTCACCCTCACTTCTTCCTTCCTGAATTAAAAATAATTGAATTAGATATTTTTTTATACTGAATACTGAATTACTGAAATGTATTTAATACTTTATATAAAACATGCATTGTGCAGGTATGATTTTTTTTTTTCTCTATCAGACTTTAGCAGAAAAAATCTTAATGGTGGTTTGGGTATTTTTTGTATGCTCTATTGGATTCAAGTCAGGTGACTGGCTTGGCCATTCTAGAGCTTGATTTTCTCTCTGAAAGTGTTTGAGAGTTTCCTTGACTGTGTTTTGAATTATTGTCTTGCTGAAATGTCCACCCTGGTTTCCTCTTCATCATCCAGGTAACGTACTATAGATATTGGACTGAATAACTACTGAAAAATTTCAGCTGCTGTCTGGGCTTTCCCTGCCTTTCTACATCTCACTTTCCTCATGTGTTCGATACTTTTTCCCTGTGTCATTTCATTTTATTACACATTTATAACTTTATTGGTAAACAAATTACTTTTTCTTTGCACATGCTTCTTTGGTTGTTACTAAAATCCGGACAAGTCAACAGCACCTTAAGAAATATGTTTTCTGAGAAAAATGGTGATTTTATCAAGATGTTGAATTAAAGTAGCAACTCTTCAATTGGGAAGACACTTCTTTTTTTATATTGTGCATAATTGAATATGTTGTCGATGTGGTTTCATTCTGTTCCTCTCTGTGTGTGCATCACAAGCCAAGGAAAGAATGAGGAATTTTCTGGCATCATGGGAGTCCAAACCGTCCATCAAAACCACATATTCTCCATGCTATTCTTTATCCAATTTATCCCCAGTGTCTCTCAGCTGTGCCGGGGACCCTCTGCCCCTCATTGCAATTCATTTCTCTCTCACACACATTCTCTGGCTTGGTATGTATTTCGTGTGGGAGACAAACGAGATTTGCGCTATAGATTGGCAGCAGTTTTTACTCTGAAGGATGAAGAAGCAATATTACCACAGCCCAGATTCTGTAAGGAAGGTCTGTTTGCATGTAAATCCATCAACTCAAGGCCATCATGTTAGTTAGGCTAAATGCATTTTTGGACAAATGTATGTAACCAGATAATGTCATGGTATATGCCATGTCAATGACAGTATCTTAAAAGCCTTCTGTGTTTGTTAGTAAATATGTGCACTGAAATGCATACACAGTTGCTATTAGCCTGTGTGTGCGTCTGTGCGTGCTTGTGTGTGTGTTTCATGTTTGTTCAGAGATGTATGCATTCAGTAGACAGGATCTGTGCACAGTAAATGAGTCTCAGGTGTGATGGGAAGATCAGTAAGACAGTAGCTGTGAGTTTCCAGCTGCAGTGTTTATGGGCTAACAGATGGTGAAAGGGGACAGATTATCCTCGCAAGGCCATAATAGGGAGGCCCTTTTCTGTAATGGAAAAGGCTTGATGTGCATCTAAAAATTCTCATTCAATAGCACCACTGGTATGACAATAATGGAGCACGTAAAAGATCAACATGCATTTCATCTTTGGGTAAAAACGGGACAGACTACACTCTGCTGCCTTCTGCATTCTTGCTGCCTTATTTTTTTTGTTGAACACGCTTAACATAGTTAATGTAACATAAAAAGATTTATTTTATTGACCTTTTTGTCATTAAATGTTTTAGTGTGTTGAAAAACAATTTTTTTAACATTTACTGGTCAGGATACATGTCTTATTCTCATGTGTTTATTTGTAGAAACTACCTGTAAGTACTTTTTTAATAATAATAATAATAATAATAATAATAATAATAATAAAAGTGTGTAAATCGCCTCACAGCAAAAAAGTCACTGGTTCGAGCCTCGACTGGCTCAGTTGGCATTTCTGTGTGGAGTTTGCATGTTCTCCCTGTGTTGGCGTGGGTTTCCACCGGGTGCTCCGGTTTCCCCCACAAGTTCAAAGACATGTGCAATAGGTGAATTGGGTGAGCAAAATTTCCCTAGTGTATGTGTGTGAATGAGTGTGTATGGATGTTTCCCATTGATGGGTTGCGGCTGGAAGAGCATCCGCTGCGTAAAAACACATGCTGGATAAATTGGCGGTTCATTCCGCTGTGGCAACCCCAGATTAATTAAGGGATTACGCCGAAAAGAGAATGATTCAATGAATGAATGAATGAATAATTGAAATAGAATGAATTTTTAATAGTAATCTGTAAAGATTGTTGTGACTATTTGATAATAAATATAACAGTGCGTGCTTAATTGCTTTATTTATAGAATATTATTTAAATTAGGATTTTAGTTTGGTAAATAAAATACTTTTTACATAACTAAAATAAATTCTGACAAATTATTTATACAAATTCTCGTGATATTGTTCACACCTTTACATGTGATTTGTTAACATTCCAGTGATGGACGTGTTTAGGCATGGGATTACACGTAGGCCTTCATTCCATTATTAAAAAAAATAATAAAAAAACATAATTTTCTTTGTGAGCAAATAATACAATACTTATATTTTTCAGTGGGACAAGTTTGAAAAAAATGTGTTCAACAATTTCTTATAGTATCAGCCTGAAAACGTAAGTATTTTACGCTTTGGCAGTTTAGTGGTTAGTTTGTACGAATTTGTATGAGTTCAGTCGTACAAAAATGTACGATTTAAAAAAGAAGGCGTGGCACCAAACCCCACCCCTAAACACAACCGTCATTGGTTGATGAGCAAATCGTACTGAATTGTACGAATTAGATTGTACGAATTAGCCACTAAATATAAAGTTACGAATTGCCGTGAGATAGCGTTGATAGTATCAGTCTTTGTCAGATTTATTCACATTTACACCCCATAGATTCTTCATTTTCCTTTGAACTTCAGTTCTGTTCGTTTCTTCTTATTCCCCAACCATGACTGTCTCCTCTTTCACCCCATCTTTGTTCAGGGTTACAGTAATATTTTGCCAGTACCCACCAGCTGGCTCAACTCTCCACATGATTTTGGCAAGCCATCTTAGTACACAGCAGTGACACAAGCGCTCACCTTCCCAAGCCAACTCAAAACTCTATTTCTAGCTTCTGATCCAATCAAAAGTGCAGAGTGTCTGTGCAGGAGATGATGTCATAAAGTTATTGACAGGCGGGATGAATGAGTTCCATTGACTCCCCACCGGCTCTCAGCATCTTTGTGTTGGCCTAGAGCCCAGTCCTGTCCACAGCATCTCACGACCCCAGCTGGGTGCCCTGTAATGCAGGCACAGGAAGGGAGACACACAAGGCCACAGGTGCTTCAGGCTTCATCAATGCCATTCCAGTGGGCCTTCCGAATATAGCGCAGAGCGTTCATGCCTGCGCACTCACACACTCCCCTGTGGTGTAGCCTTATTCAGAAGTGCTCAGCTGTTTGCATAGCTCACGTGACTAGCTTGGGTGTTTTAGTGATTGTGTTAAAATATATCAAATGAGGTGGGCATTGTATTTCTCAAGAACAAAATATAAAGTGTCAAAATATAGTTATTTTAGTTTTGTTTTTAAACATATAAACAGATGGTTTAGGCTGCATTTTAAGCGTGAATGCACGGATCTAATATACTTGCACATCAAATTTTTTACACAATTGTTTACTTTCACAAACTGACTGTTTACAAATAAGTGCTCCAAATAATGTGTATTTTGTCATTTTTGTGTGTGCATGCATGTGTGTTATTCATTTCAATGTGCAGTTTGGCCATTTGAAGGTGGTGCTTTAGAATGTTTGTGTGTGTGTGCGCGTATAGACATACACAGTTTAATTATTTGACAGAAGGTGGTGTAATATTTCTGATGTCTGCATGCCAGTGTACCATTAAGAAACAAGTTGATTGATGATTGTGCACATATATGCTTGTAACGTTGGGGAAGTGACACTGACAACAGGGTTGCAGATCCAAATGCATGTTTATTAGCGAGGTCAGGTAAGCAGTGGTCAACACAGGTGCAAACAGATGTACACAGGCAATCCAGAATCATAGTCAATGGGCAGGCAGATAGTCAGAGGCAGGCAGCAGACAGGAATATACAAATAAACAAGGCAAGGATCAAAACACGGCAAAGGCAAGACTAAGGAAACATGTTGTAATGTCACTTAAACAGAAAACAAGACTCAGCAACAGTGTGTGAGTGTGTCTGTGCTGTTTAAATAGTCCGTGAATCAGTCAGTGAGCAGCTTCTGCTGTGAGTGTCTAATCAGTATTGACTTGGAGCAGGTGAGTGTGTGTGTGTTGCATGACTGAATATGTAGTCCATAAACATGACTGATTTGTAGTTCATGTGAATGCGTGTGTTTACCAGCGATCTCTGATGGTTAGATTGCTGGTGATCGTGACAATGCTAACATAACATTGCATCACAAATGCAAATCTAATGTCAGAGAGAGGTATTTCATTAGTTGTTGTACTTGACAGAGATTGTGGACTCCGTGCTATTATTTGAGACATTTGGCCATGACTGCCTTCCATGTCTAATTAAAAGTTTATAAAATAATTATATATAGTATCAATATATTTTTAGAAATATATTCATAATAAATGTTACATTAATAACAAATATTTATAATAAAACATAATGCTGAAATACAAAATGTCTTCGCTGCATATCTGAAAATAAAGTAAAAATAATTAGAATAACAATAATATTGTGCATGGAGAAAAAAACTCTAATACAATAGTATAATGTGACATTTCATTATAGTTAGAGAACATGAGTATTATAAACATAGATACAATAAATACAATTTTTATAAAATTATTTATAATAAAAAACAAATGCTACAATATAAAAATAATCTGCCCAGTTCTCATATTGCATATTTGATTTCAGCTTAAGTATTTCAATTGTGATTTTGTTAATTCGGATCAATGGTCATTATTTAAAGTTCAGGAACATGATCATGCACAGTCAACAGTGTGATCCTCTCATGTTTGTTTAATTTAATTTAATTTAACTTAACTTAACTTAACTTAACTTAACTTAACTTAACTTAACTTAACTTAACTTAACTTAACTTAACTTAACTTAACTTAATTTTATTTTATTTTATTTTATTTTATTTTATTTTAATTAATTTATTAACTAGTTTATTAGTTTATTTATTTATTTATTTATTTATTTTACTGTCAACCTAAACAGTCTTTTAATCCTAAATCACTCAATCCTTCAAAGTTCAGCTTTTTCTTCATCTCTAAACTGCTGAGAGGGGGTATGAAGATGTTCACTTGGTCGATTCTAAATGCCTGTAAGCATGACCATCTATATTCTGTGGAGAGCTGTGATGAGAGTCGTAACATCTCTCAGTTCTGTTATTATCATTCTCGGGTAATTACAGAGACTTGTGCCTGCTGATTGCTTCTGTCAAGCAGTTAATCTGAAAATGAGGAGGTAATGAGAGTCTGGGCTAATATGCTGCATATCTCTATCTGTCTGTCCAGAGGGGGACACAGAAAAAAAAACAAGAGACATATTACAGCTTGGATACAGTGAGGAGAAACATTAAACTAAATAGAGAAATGACAAGGGGGATTCATAAACACACAAATACATAATATAATGTTAGCCTAATTGAACATTTGAAATTGAACGTCTGTAATTGGTGATACAAATATGTTGATTTTTGTCATTGGTTAAGCCACAACTAATTTGTCAAATTTGTCAGATGCTTTAACAAACTACTTCTTTGTGGTTTAAAACTTGAGCATTGTTTGATTTGAGTAACCTTGTGTCATCAGGTTGAGTAATAATCTTTTACATTGTATCTTTATATTAAAAAATATTCTTTACTGTATATTGCGAGATAAGTGATCATTATAAATAAATAAATAAATATATAAATAAATAAGGACGTCACGGTGGCGCAGTGGGTAGCACAATCGCCTCACAGCAAGAAAGTCACTGGTTTGAGCCTCGGCTGGGTCAGTTGGCATATATGTGTTGAGTTTGCACGTTCTCTCCATGTTCACTTGGGTTTACTTCGGGTGCTCCTGTTTCACCCACAAGTCCAAAGACGTGGTAGGTGAATTGGGGAAGCTAAATTGTCCATAGTGTATGTGTATGAATGAGTGTGTGTGGATGTTTCCCAGTGATGGGTTGCAGCTGGAAGGGCATCTGCTGCGTAAAACAAATGCTGGATAAGTTAGCGGTTTAGTCCCCTGTGGCGACACCAGACTAATAAAGGCACTAAGCTGAAAATAAAATTAATGAATGAAAATAAATAAATAAATAAATAAATAAATAAATAAATAAATAAATAAATAAATAAATAAATAAATAAATAAATAAATAAACAAACAAACAAACAAACAAACAAACAAATAAATGGTCACACTTTACAATAAGGTTTCATTAATGTATTTACTACGTAACCTGAACTAATAATGAACATGTACGTGTACGTGGTCAGCATTCACTAATGCATTATTATCATCCAAATTCATGCTTTTTTATATTAGTTAATGCATTGTGATTTGACAATATGAATAACTGCAACTAGTAATGAACTAACAATAAACAACTATTTTCTGTTTATGTTAACTAACATGAACAAATGTTGTAAATGTATTGGTCATGTTTGTATTTGCATTAACTAACATATAACCTCATTGTAAAACGAAACCAAATACATTAACATTTATGTTATAAAGCCATTCACTCAAACCCTCTAAACAAAGTTAGTTGCACAACATTTAAAAAAGTTACAATAATATAAAGACTGTAACATTTATTTTTTTTTAGAACCAGAGGCATCGCAATGTTGTGGCATATTAGAAAACTTACTGATTTCTTCAGCCTGTGATCCAAAACGGTGGGCAAACAGATATACTGTATAATCAGATACTGTATATCTATTAGTGGCTGCCATTATAGCGTGACCAATATAGTGACAGAAAAGCAACAAAGGTTGGACACGCATCACAAGATAATCTTCTTAATTTAGAAATTATGTGAAATGAAACAATACACACTGTAAACAGAAAGCAAGCTGACAGAAGTATAACAAACACAGTTGTGGCACGGCACAAAGTGAAAGGGATTTGGACAGCAGTGATGCGGATCAGCTTGTCAAATTGTGGTAACAGCACAAATGTTTATTCTTCCGCCATGTTTATTCCCAAGTCTCCAGAGATTTTGCAAGGCTTTCTGTGCTCTGGATGAAAATATGTTGGTGTGTGGTGTGCTGTCTTTGTCACATCGTAGTACAGCACACTCTATAGGAGAAAACGGTGAAATCTTCTTTTTTTTGACCTTATGTTTGTGGAATTTAACATTTTGAAATTCACATATGATTATAAGAGACCCAGACTAAGGTAAATCTCCCCATAGTGATCCCAATTCATATAAGGAATGGTGTACCCAGATTGATTTGCATCTTTTGAAGCATCAAAGGGTCTTCTGATTTGGAATTCAAAGAAAAAGACCCTGAAGTAGGTGAAGAAGGTCCTTAAACTAGAAACACACAGACAAAAGTATTATATCTTGAAGTGAAGGCACGCTTGTCAGAATGTCTGTAAATGTCTGTATGTAGTCTTCTGCCTCTTTGGAATAAACTTAGTGACTTCGTCTTCTTTCTGCGATGGAGACAGGGATGTGTTGTGTATGTTATCATTTTTCTCAAGGAAATCTCTTGGTTTGCCATTGGCTTTCTGTTTCTTTTCAGGCGAGACACTCAGAACTTTTGGTTGTATCAATATCTGCCTCACAAAAGAAGTGTATACGTTTTTGGCCTATGCATTTATGCCTTTCTTATGAAGAGTTTGCAGTTTAGTGTTTTTTTTAATCCAAAATATGCAGTTAAATATATGTATTTACATACCTGTCAACCTTCCCGTTTTCCCCGGCATTCTCCCGTATTTTATAGTTCTATCCCGCTATCATCCTGTAAAGGTGTTTCCCCATATTTTCCCCGTATTTTTAGTCTTTCTCTGAAGGGTGGCAATAAACATCAAGAAGCCGATCCTCCCTATACGAAACCCATACCGCCAAACCACTAGGGGACGCCTCTTGCTCTTAAACGTGAGTCTGTTCTATGCTTTCGTTTTATTCAGGCATAAAAAAAACTTTGAAGTAGATATATAAACGGCGTGATTACCTTTCCATTTCATTACAGGTGCCGTCGCTCCTCCTATGCAATCCTCAAAACAGTCATATAGAAATATATCAGACTGTCAGCTGATGAGCTTCATAGTGATAAATAAAATCTGGGTTTTGGGTGTGTGTTTGAATACAGACATATACACATAATTAGTAATAATAACATCTAAAGATGTCTATCTTAGTGGTTTTTTTTCCCAAAGACAACTATTTTTTTTCCTAAATGAGCATAAAAATTAGGAAACCAATGCTCTCATTATAAAATTAGATGTGTGAATTTTAAAGTGACACCTCTGTTATTTAATGTAATCAAACTGAAACATCCAAATCAATGAGATTCATTTGTTGCTTCTATGTGTAATTATACAGTGAATATTAATGAGATTTGATAACTTAATTCTATTTGTTTATAAAAGCTATTAATTGTAATAAGCTGAAAGGTTTTGCTAATTTATTTGCTGCTAATGTATACTACTTTATTTTGAAATCCCTTATTCCCTTATCCCTTATTTTCACATCCCAATGTTGACAGGTATGTATTTGTAAAAATAAATATTAATTCATATTTGTTTATAAAAATTGAAAAACCAAAGGACTAGTTTATGTTACAGTAAATATTACTACGGTGTTTATCACAAGGAAATGACTCATGCTGAGGTTGTTTTAATGGACACACAGATGAGTGTTATGTTGATGTGTACTGATGTGTTTTGACATGTTAAGGGGTTTATTTATTCATAATTCTGTCATGTGATATTTGTGTAGTTGATAGTAGTGTGCCTACAGAAGCAGATTCAGGATTCAGTTTATGCATTACAGATTCAGTTTATGAGTCAAATATAACCAAGTAAGTTGATTTGATATATTGGTGGTGGAGTTTGTTAAAGCAAATGACAATAATATATTTCTGAAACGGTGAGTCGCGTATAAATGTCATTACAAAGTTACACAGACGTTTAAATTTACATTGTTTTTTGCATGCGTCTTGAAGCATCATCGTATATTCTCTATTTGGCTGTGCTGATTCCAGCAGTTACAGAATTACACAGTGATTGTACTGTCTTTTCTTTATTACAAACATACACTGTTTTTAAAACGCCTTAAATTAATTCTCGATGTGCAGCTGATCACAGAGAGTAGGAACAGATCTTTTAATTCCAGTTTCTTTGCAAATTCTGTTTTGTGGACATGTGTATATTCCATCATGATGGGGGCCTCAAAATCACTGGGATTTGGACAGAGGTGGGTAGTAACGAATTACATTTACTTCGTTACATTTACTTGAGTAAAATTGTTGGGTAACGTGTACTTTTTGATTACATTTTAAAATGTGTACTTTTACTCTTACTCAAGTAAATTATTAGAGAAAGATCATTACTCGTACTCCGCTACATCTGGCGAAGTTCCTCCATTACTGTCAAGTGATAATAAATATGATTCATATGACTTGTTAGCAAATATCGTGAGGCGCCGCATTGGAGAGGTTGTGTCGTGAGAGGTTGCTTTAGAGAGCGTCTCCCGCTTTCGGTTAGAGGGCGCGAATAGATATGTAAATATCTACCCTAGTAGCAAAGAATTCTGGCCCAGATTTGGCATGAATCTGGCAGAGCAGGCATTCATCCGGCACTGGCATACGGCATGTGGGCCAAACATGGCCCTGGTTTGGCAGAGGTGGCAC
>CAIGQQ010037872.1:7556938-7571213 GCA_903798035.1 Danio albolineatus | reverse complement strand
ATATATTGAGTATATAAATTAGCTCAACTATCAGAAAAGGAATGCACAAATGCAAATTTATGCTGCCTTCGAAATTCAATCAGAGAAAGGTATAGTATCTCTAGAGATGGGATGTGAAGAAGAATTTGGATTCAGACATGCCTTGATGCCTCTGAAGGTAGCATTTTAGAGCTTTCGGACACAGCCTTTGTGACCCCTTCTCTATACAGTCTTTTTTTGTTTGTGTTTTTATTAATATTAAAAACAGCAACACAGGTTAGTGGGAACTGAACAACACTATAACGCCACAAGATTCATTCTGAATGATCAGCATTGACATTGAATTATTGAATGCTTTGATGCTCCTATAGCTTCATTCGATCAGTTGGCCAAGGATGTTTGTTTGTTGCCTAGAGATATTGATTTAGTATTGATGCTGAGGTTCCAGGAACAGGTACTCTACCAAAGCCAAAGTCTACCATCGATTCACCCACTTGTTTGAATAGTCGATGTGGATAAAAAACGATTAATTCACACAACTAAACATATAGCCACATTAATGTATGTACTTTACTGTGAGACTGTAAGACAGACTTTCCTTCAGAAATAAATATAGGTGTAAAATATATGTCAATAGGGAATGTTTACAAGACATTGACAATAATTATTTACCATAATCTGAATAAGACATGAATTCCTTTTAAATATATTCCTTTAATGTTCCCATTTTATTTTATACAGTGCTCAGCATAAATAAATACACCCTATTTAAAAATGAAACAAACATAATTATTAGTTGACTAATATTTAGAACATATAACATATATAGAAATAGAAAGATAATACATTTAAGTCAGTGTGAAATATTACAAAAAATCTCCAAAATTTTAACAAAACCTAATATATTTGAGTTTGACTCAGGATTCAGGTTATTAAACATTGTTCCTTACACGTTTTTAATAATGTTAACATTAATACCGATGTCCATGAAAATGTATTGACTAAATGCTTTAACAGTCCTAGTTATCTTCGATCAGCTGACCAAGGCTGTTTGTTTATTGTCTAAGATATTGATTTAGTATTGATGCAGAGGTTACAGAAGAATCAACCCACCTGTTTAAATAGTCACTTAGGATTAAATAAATAGCTGAATGCAAAAAAGGAAAATGCGTTGCTGCAATAATATATGTAGTTGAGTGACTGATTAATAGTCAACTATTTTTGGACTATTTTTTGTCATTGTCTTGTCATTATACCACTTTTTACAAGCACTGACCAAGAGAGAGCTTAAGAAGAAAGGGGTAGAAAAAGGCATAAGAGAACTAGAGAGAAAAGCCTGCTGTAATGTGTGTTACGTACAGTGTGATTGCAGCAGCGGGAGGTGTGACCCTGAGTGTCTACTGATGAAAAGTACCTTCTGTCTAAGTCAAGTGTCACTTCTGCAGCGACACTCTCTGTCCCTTATGTACTCGCTCACACATACACACACACGCGCACTGACACACAGAAACACACAACTTACACACAAAGCCTCAAGGTACATTAAAGTATCCTTATTGAGATACAGACTTCACGCATTTAAATAGGTTGAGAGCTTCTTCAGAGCTAAACCAAAAAAGCAATTTGTTTTTTTATTGATTATCCTTGCTGAAGGCTTATTACAGTAATATGTCACTATGAAGCCCAGGAAACATGCGTCCCGTGAGAAATCATCTGCATGAAAGTCACATTCATCCATCCATTCATCTATCTACAGAACTGGGTGAATTACCTAAATTGTAGTCTGATACAGATTACAGATCCTTTGAAACATTTATGAAAAGTCTAGCTAGTAATATAATCTAGGTTTCTCAGTTTTGGTACACTGTACAAAAAATAATAAACAGTTTATGTATTTTGTCATTTACAGGTGTTTTATGGTTATTTACAGTTGTAAATTGCATTATTGGAGCTTAATCTCTGCTTCATCAACTTTTGATGGTAAAAAATCGACTCTAAAGTTTAACTAAGTGACTTTTTGGACATTTTAGTAGTTTGAAATAATATAATGTAAGGTGTAATATAGAGAAAAATAAGTCTGTAAAATAACAGAAAATGTACTGGCAGTTTGTTACAAGGTTTTTGTACCGTAATATAAAACCAACACAGACAATATATCACTTTAAACTATTAAAAATATTAATGAAGTCACCTTTTTTCCAAGCTTTTCAAGGCTTAATCTTGTTGGAAGATAGATAAGGGCTTATCATGCAATTAAAAAGCATAAATAAATGGGAAAAAATGAAAAAATAAATTCAGTGAATGTATTCTCAGTATTTTAGATTACTGGCAATAAATGTACCGTATTATTATAAAAAGCAAAAAGAAACAAACATATGCATTAAATATATATATTACAATATATTTCACACAATAAAATATAGGTATTTTATATATATTGTTTATTTGCATGACATTGTGAACATTAAGCGAAATCAGAGTACTGTGAACAACCGAATATTTTATTCATTTATTGATGTATCCATTTTTTATTTTCCTTTTTATATTAACTATTAGAGGGGATTATTTTGGGAGTGACTGGGAATCCCTGCATCATTTAAACAAACATTAACAAAGTAACAAACAATACGTTTTGTTGTTGGTGTTGTTGCAGAAAATTGAAAAATAAAACATAATTCCTAATGAATATTAAGTCTTTATTCCATTTGTGTAAATTTATAAACATCTAATGTAACCGTTATTTTAATTTTATAAATTAATGTTTAACCAAACAATTGACAAACAATATTAAAGTGTTTATATATAAATTGTTCCTTCTTTATTTCGTTTTAGTTATGTACTGTATACTCACTTTAAAATTGTGTATTTCATTTCCTCTTTTCTTTTTCTTTCTTTCTTTCTTTCTTTTTTCTTTTTTTTTTTTTTAGCTGGGAAGCCATAACCATAACTATAAACATTAAATCATTTCCAAGCTTGCAGTAAGAATCGATAAGCATAATCAAACAAGAAGCTACCAGTGGCTCAATAATACAGCTTTCAGTTCAGTTTAATATTACAGACCTTTAATGTGATCATCTAGAACATTGAGGACTGAAATAAGCATTTAGGAACAAACTGGTCTGTAGTTTGTTTTACAGCAGAAAGATAATTTTATGTGCATAAATTGCGCTTAAACACAATACTGCTACTCAAAAGCCTTTATATGATGAAAACACCTGATCTATTTAAAGCCTAATAGTTTCTCAGAGTTCCATCAGTGTAAAGTAATAACATTATAATGGTGCGGAAGGGAGTAAAACAGTAGTGCGGGAGATGAATGAAGGTGCTTTACACCTCTGACCTGCTTCTGTACATGTTGCATTTGTCAATATCTTTAATAAACACCCCTGAGTTCAAACTGTCTCTGCCTTCTGCAGCTTCAAATGGCTGCAATAAATTCCACCCTCGCAAACATATAAAGCCTCCCTGCCCTGAGAAAGACACACAAATACTGCTAGTAAATACAGATGTTTTACTTGGCGCAAATCTTATTTGTCAATATAAAATATTATGTCTATAATAACAGAAGTATAGCTTGAAGCTGTAAAAGGTTTTTGGAAGTAATTCCATAAAACATGAAAGCACACACTTGAGTTTAATGTGTTTGGAGTAGAAACTCCTCCTTAGGCAGCAATGAGTTTTATTGACAGAACTGCCTTTTTAGCTCGTTTGTGACCCTGTTCCACAATTAAGGCATTGGGACGTAAACAAACTAAAATGTGTTCTTGTGGACGGTGGTTGTTTATGAACTACATTTGCATTTTGCTTTTCAAGAAAGCAAAAAAAAAAAAAAAAAAAAGAAGAAGAGTTTTTATAGTAGGTTAGCTTAAAGGCTTTGGTTTTGCATAAATTAAGTGCCTCATAAGAGATTCTTCAAACTTTTGTTCTATATCTACATGAGAAAAACATCCACGGTATATGGAAATACTGTATCATCAACTGACCTTTTTTCTCTTTGAGCTGATATGCCTTGTTATCACAAACGAGGCAAAAAATTATAATCTTTTGAAGTACTCTATACAGTGAAAGAGGCTATGCGGAATTTCTAGAAAACCACTTTCTAACTGTCTTTCTGTGCATGGAAACCCTTTGGTGTTGAGAATGAAAGTGCATTTGCAGTGGAAGACAAATTCATATGGTAAAACTGATGCAATCAATCCTGGCCATGTCTCTGGCATTAAGGGGTAAACCAGTCACAGCAGATATAACCAACAAGAGAAGAGTCGTTGAAAGGCTTGGTTTAGCGAGATCAGATCATTACATTAACTATTTTAGACACTGTGATATATGAAGAAGAAATGCATACTGAGAAAATATATATATTTTTTTTACCTTTTATGCATAAATGTACACATGCAAAAGACCTACAAAACTAAATGAACAGCATTTAAAATGGTAGTAGAGGCATGCAACACTAGCGGACAGACAGGTAGATAGATGATAGATTTTGGTGGACAGCCATTTTTAAGTTTCTCGGGGCATGCTCAATTGGGTTTAAGTCAGGGCTCTCGCTGGGCCATTAAAGAACATTCACATGCTTTGAAAGTTTTTTTTTTTATAAATCTGCAAAAATGTCAACAATTCTGTGTTTTTTCTCTCAATATGGGGTGCTGTGTGTACATTAATAATGTAGAAAAATTAACTTAAATGATTTTAGCAAATGGCTGCAACAAAGAGTGAAGGTTGACTGAATACTTTCCGTACCCACTGTAGATAGGTAGATGTCAGAACAATATCCATAGTCCCATATAATGCAATTTGAAAGCTAATTTTAATAAAATTAAAATCCTAAAATGGAGGAATGTTGGATGTTTACATTGTAATTCTTTTTGTTTTTATTATTTTTGTCCTGCAAAAATATTTTGAAATCACATATTTGTCATACGCCTGTGAATACCACTGTGGCCAAAACGTAAAAAAAAAAAAAAGATTAGTTAAGGGGTCTGTGCTGAATTAGCTGCAGAAAATTGTAACAAAATAAAGCACAATAAGAGGAATTTGAATACAATGACTCCTTGTGAAAGCAGTAATCAGCAGTGCGGTGTTGTCTTGAGAATGTATTGGAAGTGTCTGTGCAGCACTGCAGTAGAATCTTCATTAACATGTAAGGAGCAGGTGTGATCCAGCAGGAGATACAGACTGGACGCTCATACTCACTTACTCAGGCTCTGTATGCCCTATGAGTGCATCATTGTACATGCATGTCGATGAGCAGAAAAGAGGATGACATTGTCATCTTCCTCTGCAAACAACCCACTTCTTTAGCTGTTCCTGTTTTCTCCCCTTGTCTCTGCTGTAATCAGTCAGTACTGGGCTTCCCTGCTGCCCTTCACAAGGTCAGCGGCTGGGCCTCTCATTAAACAATCCCATCAGCCTTCTCTCTAAGTCTCTCATCATCTGCGCTAGTTCACACTGCTGTCTGGCCTTTCGGTTTAAAATGAGAGCGGAATGAATATTCCAGTGAGAAGCACAGCACCAAGCACAAATCAATACATCTCAGTCTCTTAAAAAGAACAAGGGGACATACAGGCACTTGCTTGAATTTCAGGCTGATATGTAAACTGTGTTTTCTATCATCTGATATTCCAAAGCACCTTGTAAAATACAGTTAATATCCCGGAAGGAAAACTTGTGTAAAGCTTGCACACATTTAAATAGGTGTCAAATCTAAGTGACCTCCTTGATCACATGTAATTATTATACATTTTGGTGAATTAGTGGCTAATTGAGTTGAACTTGCATGATCTCATTTCTATGAATAAAAAGAAATAAAAAGTCAACATAACTCTCACTTGTGTGTATGTCATCCAAAAATCAAATAAATTCATACCATTTAGCCAAAAAGTAAAGGTTTCGCCATGAGAAGTGTGTATTTTGGTGGCTTTTCCCATGTCACCAGTTTTAGTATCACTTTAAATAAATATATTTGTAGTGTAATAATCTCTCAAGCATCAAAAGGCTTAGGTGTCATCTACACTAATGCATTTTTAAAATGAAAACACATTAGTGTAAATGGCACCTAAGCCTAAGTTTTGTAAGGGTTACACCCGACAAACACACTACTTTACTAGCATTTTGCCCTTCCAGCTGCAACCCAGTACTGGGAATCCATACACTATGGCCAATTTAGTTTATTCAATTCACCTGTACTGCATGTCTATGGACTGTGGGGGGAACCAGAGCACCCGAAGGAAACCCAGGCGAGCACAGGGAGAACATGCAAACTCCACACAGAAATGCCAACTGACCCAGTTGGCCCTCGAACCAGCAACCTTTTTGCTGTGAGGTGAATGCAAACCACTAAGCCACCTTGTTGCCAGTCTAAAAACACTAGAGTGAAATGCAAACTTGAAAACAAAGGTGGAGCTATTCACAATCATTCTCTGACTGATCATCTGGACTATTGCGTGTCCTTCCGATTCGTCAAGTCCCTCCAGTATGACCACAATTGAAAACTTCAATTAATGTACAGATGCCGGCAAATATGCACATGCCCAAGAAGTGTGCATTGTGACATATGCGTTTTAGACTTTATAGTATGGATGGAGAAACAATAAAAATGGCAGTCTGGACAAGGAGTATTTTCATTATAAGACATAACTTTAAAACCCAAATCCTCTAGTTTAAATGGCGTCTTATTCTCTCTGTGAAGTGAAGACCAACCATTTCAGGTCAGTGAATGGAAGCTGAGCAGTGTCAGAAAAGATAAAGTAGCCTTGTGAGTCAATAAGCATACAGGAACAATATGTTTCGCATCAGTCCATTGGACCTTTGGCCTGTTTGTTGGTGGTTGAATGAAGAGATGATAAAATGGAAGTGAAAAGAGGAGCGACTGCCTTTGATGTCCTCAGAAGAGACAAGCTATTCTGTTGTTCAAAGAACTCACGCACAATCAAGAGAACACCACTGTCATCATTACCAAATATGGAAAAGACTCTCTGTAGAGACCATACAACATTTACATTGAAAAAAGCTTAAAGAATATGACTACATCTAAACAATTTTCACACACAAATTTCTCCATATAGTGTGCTGTACTGTTATCCTGCAGAGAAACTGTGATACAAAAAATAGCCCAAGGTGACTTTCAGAACAAATGTATCAATATATTTAGGGCAGTCTCTTAAATCTGTAAGGCCCAGGGCTAAATTTCATGGATGAAAGACGACAAAACCAATAAAACACATAGGATTCAGTTATTTTTAATTGTTTGATGTGCAGATTCAGATAATTGATGCATCAGTAACTGTGTTGCATTGCAGTGTTTATGGCTACATCTGAGTACAGTATTAAAGTTGAATGTTGTAAAAGCTATAATCTGCATACCGGTGTTTAGAGTCCTTATTATGGAGGGAAATGCTCAGCACGCATTAGGAGATTTACAAGTGTTTGTTGCCTCATTATATAACATATGTGGCAAATTTCTACAATATACATGTTAAACAAACAAAAGATGCACTTAAACAAACCTCATGCCTTTTTGGTGTAACGCTGAAGAATTAATAATCTGTTTTTCCCAAACTTCATAGTCATGCATACCTTAAAGCATTGTCCAGTTTACTAAATAAGAGTTCCACATGCATTGGAAATATAATAAGTGTTATATTAAAATAGCCGTGTTATAGTAAAAATTATAATTGTTGTAATTTCACTAGAAACATTATGGCCAATCAAACGCTTCAGGGGTGTGCATATTATTGATACTACATGGAACATCACAGTCAGGGTTTTGTTTGGATTGGTCACTTTTTCAATTGCATTTTACACTATTGTTTGAGAACAGGGAAACAATAGTGTTTAAGGCCTAAGGTGTGTCAATACCATCAACTATTCACCTATGCCGAGCTATATCCAGATTTCTGTTAAAGGTGTTCATTCTATGACACCTTTAACACTTAAAGGGTTAAACCTAAAAAGGGTCATTGTATGCCTAAAACCAGCACTATATATGTATATTTAGTCTCCTGTTGATTTATTGAATCAATTTTTATAGGGGGCTGGAAAAAAGCACAATTTTAGAAAAAGTCAGAAAACCCCTAGAATATACTGTTCCACACTATTAAAAGGTTCTTTACTGGCATCTGCATACCTGTCAACATTGGGATGTGAAAATAAGGGATATATAAGGGAGGGTTGACAGGTATGCATCTGTGGTTCCAAGAAGAACATCAATGGAAATTTTCAATCACACAAAGCTAATCTTATTTAGATTATTACAATGTTCTGCACATTACAAAAGAAACTGTAACATTAAAAAATGGCACAGCTATATCAGCCCGCAGACCCAGACCAGTTGTTCACTAAAGCTAAGCAAAGCTGAGTATGGTTGGCACCAAGATGGGAGACCACATGGGAAAACTTGATTGCTGTTGGAAGTGGTGTTAGTGAGGCCAGAATGGGCCCCACAATAGTGATGTGGGCTCTATTCTGTCAGTGAGCACCATCTCTCGGATGAGATGTTAAATCCAGGACCTGGCTCTCTGTGGTCATTAAAAATCCCATGACACTTCTTATAAAAAACAGGGTTGTAACCCTGGTTTTCTGGCCAAATTCCCTTTATCGGCCCTCACCTACAGTATCATGGCCTCCCAATCATCCCTAATTACTAAATTGGCTGTTTCACTTTCTCTTCTATCCACCTGCAGCTGAACTGTGATAAGCACACTGGTGGCATAGTCCTGTGGTTACCATCGCATCATCCAGGTGGATGCTGCACACTTGTGGTGGTGTGGAGAGCCCACTTTGTACAATTGTAAAGTGCTTAAATTTACAAAACAATAAATGTGCTCTATATATATATATATATATATATATATATATATATATATATATACTGTAAAGAAGGATCATTTTTATGCCATTTGCAGTGAAATTGGTCAGAAGTTCAGAATCAGTTTAAAGGAGAATATAAATATTAATGCTTTAAACGCTATTAAACAAAACATAATGGGAGGGGATTGACTTCAAAGTGAAAAGCTAATGAGAGGAGGAGGAATAGCCCATTGGCCTACTTAACAGAATGTTCTGGGAGAAAAGCCTGATCGCTATCCTTAAACGCACTGTGCTCCCTGCTGCCCTTACGAGGAATGAATGACAATGAGCCACAACTTCCCACCTCAGCCGGGATCCTCCGGTCATCCTATACTCCCCAATGGACAAGGTCAACCCTTAATGAGCTTCTTTGCAAATAAATCTGTAATCCAGACCTGGCTGACCTCATCAATTTCCTACAGGCAAAAGATGACTATTTTTGTAAGCACATCTGCGTGACTGTTTTTTAATATCGCAATGCTCTCCATGCCATGTTTGTGCCATCATGGTATATGAAACAAAGGAAAGCCATCTAGAAAATTAGGTCAGTTAAGAGATTAAGTCAAAATTTTTAAAAAATGGGGAGCTCAAAGGTTACGCAACGTACTTTGCCTTTAAATTAAACAATAACCACTATTCAGAATGAAGTAAATCTGTCTCTACACCACACAGGAACACACTCTACTAACAAGAACATCTTCCCTGAGGAGATCCTTATCTCATAGGTGAAAAATCCATTTTTATAGCCTAAGATTGCACTACATACAGCAAACCAAAGTATAAGTGGTGAAACACAAGTGTTAATAAGAAAACTGATGTATTTTCTGACATATACACTCTCACGCATTGATGGAGGGTGGGCTGCTCTACTGACCCAGCTTCTACAAGCAATTTCCCTGAAGTGTTTCCAGTGTTCATCCCAAAACACAGCAGACTTTCCATAAATGCTATGTGGGTCCCCAATAGAGCTTGAGCACATACTGTACTTAAAAAAAATGACACCTCAGATAACTGAAAACCCAAGACTCTCTGTAACTCAAGACCATCTGCACAGTCTAAAAACACACAAGACGACCATGTTCTCCGTATGTTCAAGTGCTTCATTTTCACAATAGCTTTTATGGTTATTCTGAGGCACTCTGAAATCAAACGGAAGCATTTTTGAAATAGCTACTCAGGGCTTTTGTGGGAACAACATGAGAGCATATTAGCTAATCTGATCTGCTGGGGAAAGGACAGAATTAATATTAAATGACTGTTTGTCCAAAAGTATGTCATTATGTCATCAATCATTTCAGCTATGTTTTTTTAAATTATTATTGTTAATTTATTATTAATAATATTGTCCATTCATACACACTGTAATAACGGTTTTGGGTACCTGGAAATTCTAACTTCTAAAACAAGGGTTTTAAAGATAAAGTTTTTAAAAACAATACCATTATCATCTCAGCGTGTAAACTCCAAAAAATTGATTTTGTTGCTGTCATGCATATTACATGTTTAGTCTACGAGCATATACATGTACAGTATTTGACAAAAAAACAAAAAACAAAGGTGGACTTATTTTGAGTTACTTATTTTGAAGAATTATTACATAGCCCATAAAAAATTACATTATAGTTTTATAGGGTACACTGTAAAAAACCTAACAGTCAGCTTTATCAAATTAAATCAGTGCAGGTAAGGGTGCAGTGGGTGATTGTCTTTAGAAACATTTTTTGTTGTGCTGGTTGAAAGTCTTTTTACAGTCCAATAGTAATGATTAAAATAAATGATCTACAGTAAATGTATTTATATGTATTTTTGTTAACACTTTACAATACCATTACCATTACCATTAACTAATCATGAACAACACTGTACAGCATTTATTAATCATTGAACATCTACTAATGCATCAGTAACGTCCAAGTCCATGCTTGTTAACATTAGTTAATGTACCGTAAGTTAACGTGAACTAACAATTAACATAACTAACGTTAACATGAACAAATATTGTAGTAAATGTATTGTTCATTGTTTGTTCATTTTAGTAAATGCATTAATTAACATTAACTAATGAACCTTATTGTAAAGTGTGACCGTATTTTTTTATTCTGGGTAAGGCATAAAACTAAAAAAATGTTTATCTAATTAAATATTGTCGGGCCGACATCTCCCATAATTCCGATAAGTAGTCCAAACTGTCTGTCAACAAATGTAGATTTGGGCTTCTGCACATCTCTGATCACGCACATTCACCATTAGCGCGTTCACATGCAGACGAGACAGTCACAGTCGCTGTAAAATCAAATCCTGAATCAATATTGGAGATAGTTTTGCACGTTGAAGGAAGGACGACACCATGGCTGAATTATTTCTGTTAGACAGGTAATGTTCTGTTTTAAAACTATTTTAGTCCACCAAAGCTCATGTAGATTGTGTTGTGTTATGAATGGGTTATGCACAGAATAGTTGTTCTGCCACTGGAATCTCCCGGCGATAGATTGATGTGACTATTTTCAGTTTCATAAGGGACATTTTACAGTATCGATAATGTAGATTTTCATTTAGTTTAACAACAAAACATCAGTAAATAGGGATATTCTGCCTAGCCTCATTTACTGAGCTGAAGTTGATTTTATATTCGCATTGGTTCATTTTTGAACAATGACAACCCCCCTATATTGTTTACCATGCTACTCTGTATGCATGTAAGTGTGGCTTAGTAACAAGTGTTAATTCCAGCCAACCACCAACTACATTTCTAACTTGCGAATGACATGAACTAGTCAGTGTCTGCTGTCATGTCACAACACCTTCGCAATTTCAGGAGGTGTGGCTTTAAAAAACACTGTCCCTCCCCTGCCATCCAAAGATAATATGCTAACCGGTTAGCATTTTGGCAGATCACCTACTGCACCTTTAACTTTAATTTACTGAAAGTTAATTCTACTCATTTGAAAAGAGTTTGAACTCTGTGTTGAAGGTGATGAGTTAATTAAATTCCTCATTACTTCAGTACACAGTACTCATATTGATTAGTTTTTTAAACTCAAATGGGTTTTAGCAATCGGTTTCCTCAAATGGTTTGAGTTGCCTTAACTTATTAGGTTTTACAGTACTCGGTTGGTTTGAGTTCTCTTCATTTATCAAATGGTTTGAGCTACCTTAACTTTTTGGGTTTTACAGTGTATAACTGTAATCTAATTTAGTGGATTCAATTATGCAAAATTAATGTATTAACTATATTTACACTGTTGTGGAATTATTGTAGTATTGATGGTCTGTTTGTTGAATTTAAGTTACATTGCATCTACAGTACATGCCAACTAATTCTCCTTAGATTATAGGTAGACTGTTAGGTTGGGGTTAGGGTTAGTGTAAGTTGACGTGTACTTGCAAAGTTTCTTATAGTCGGTTAAATGTCTGTTGAAGGCGCGGTATCAGCAGATATTAAGCAGACAGTCTACTAATGATCAAATGGACCATCGAAATAAAGTGTTACCTGTTTCGCTGTGTTCTGTTTTTCATCAACTATGCATAAAACGAAGTACGTCATTTCAGATAGAAATTTTCACATATTAGTGCAGGTCCAATGTGTTTCTTTACATTACCAGCATTGCCTGCACAATACAGATGTTTTAGTCATTTTTATTAATTTATTTGAACATCTAATTGTTCAAATGCTGACAGACTGTTGAATTTTGTTGGTGTGTTTCCCTGTCCGCGTCTGTTGGCATCCGTTGGAGCTTGTTTTTTCTTTGTTTTGATAGTTTGTTTCTTGAACATGCTGAATCAGTGCTTGGTGGATGGTAGAATGCTTGACAAGTGACATATAATGCAATCTGGTGCTTCTCTGCATCTGTCAGTGTGATGTGAATTGGCCTTAAATGATGACAATACTTTTGTTTGCCTTCAGGCATGTAAAACATCTTACCTGTGCACATAGATAATGCAGAAAATAATGGAGATGAGTTTAACAGCTTGTGATTTCACCTTGTGTTCTGGCATGTCTATAATTACTTAAAAATTTCAAGGTTGTGTGATTGACGTGTGATACTAGATGGATCTGTACCGATGACATCATGTCCTCCCTGTGCTGACTGAGAAGATTACACATGTACGCACAAAAACACACACTTCTGTCAATCCTATAAATAGCTACAAACTGCCTCAGAGAAATGAGAGGCAACTGAAATGACATGTTTTCCAACTTGCAAGATTTCATAACATTCATGAAACATATTCCTGGATGGCTTACACGTCTGCTGAAATTTTTCAGAAAGTGGTTTTCTGGTCTCTAAACACATTTTAGAGGGGTTTTGCACATGTTTTAGTTGATTTCATCATTTTATAAAAAGAAAACAGTGAGTGAAAAGCCATCCAATTTAATGACGATTTCAGTGTGGTTAAATTGTACAACTACAAAACAGACCATACTTGTTTTCTATTGTTGTCACAGGTCAAAGGACAGTATCAAAATTACAGATGTACGCTTTTAGTACACACTGCACAATTGCAAGCCTTCAGAAACAGAGTTGTCTACTGCTTTGTTACCATCATTAAACCTAACAAGGGACTGATTTGGAAAGCATAGTTACAATAGCAGAAGGGTGTTAACTTAGGTGACCAGACATCCTGTTTTTTGTCCCATATTTCCACTCTATTTTTTTGTCCTGACTTACAATCTTATGTTTCCTAAAATAATCTAATTATTGAGCACTTGAAATAGTCTTCTGTCACATGAAAACAACCTAATCAATGGTAGCCAGGCACGTCATATTATCATAGTAACAAAATTGCCATACAATCACGTCTATATTGATTAATCTGCAGTTACAAAAAGCAGAACCTGCAGTTTACAGTACAGTACATCAGTTAGAGACTGAGTGCGGTGGAGATCAAGCGTGAAAGTGTTTTACTATAGCAAGATAAAAACATAATTGAACATTCGAATGTATGTTGAAAAAAGTATCCTGAAATCTCTCATCAAAAACAACATCAATGAAACATCCTCAAACAATATGTGATATAATATTTTCCACAAGAAATTAATTATATTATTAATATAATATAATTATTAATATATATATATGTGCCACGGTGGCATAGTTAGTAGCACGTTCGCCTCACAGCAAGAAGGTCGCTGGTTCGATCCCCGGCCGGGCCAGTTGGCATTTCTGTGTGGAGTTTGCATGTTCTCCCCGTGGTTGCGTGGGTTTCCTCCGGGTGCTCCGGTTTCCCCCCACAGTCCAAAGACATGTGGTACAGGTGAATTGGGTAAGCTAAATTGTCCATAGTGTATGTGTGTGAATGAGAATGTATGGATGTGTTTCCCAGAGATGGGTTGTGGCTGGAAGGGCATCCGCTGCGTAAAACAAGTGCTGGATAAGTTGGTGGTTCATTCCGCTGTGGCGACCCCGGATTAATAAAGGGACTAAGACGAAAAGAAAATTAATGA
>CAIGQQ010037872.1:7542745-7556538 GCA_903798035.1 Danio albolineatus | reverse complement strand
TATAGAAAAAGCAAATAATGTATATTGAGAAAAGCTGTTTGCTGAGTACACACACATACACACGCACACACACTATATGTATTTATTTATGTAGTGAAAGATAAAGTTATTTATTTTAAAAAAAATCTATTGCATCATCAGCCATATTGTATTTGGCTGGCCACAGTGCCTTTTGGGACTCCACTTGTACAGTGCGTGGCATCTGTAGGTACCGCTCTAGTTTTAAAGCATAGTTTGAATTACCCTTCTCACACAGCGCTGTTTTGTATGTATATCTCCATCCATCCATCTCCTCCACTGGTTCTGAAGATTGTAATTCCCTGATATGATGAAATATTTATGAGCATAAATTGAAAAAGGGGTCATTTAGTGTGGCTGTATTTTCCAAACTCCATCAGCACATTATGAATTTCAAAATGCATGTCAGGTCATGCATTCAGATGATTTATAAAGAGCGCAATAGCACTGTTTATGCTGAAGGGAGTCCATAAATACCCACAGTTTGCTGCCTGCGTGCTGCCCTCCTCCCACAGAGAGCATTGCATGGTTTAAGCTTCCTCCCTGACTATTACCTCTCTCATCTGCATTTAAATTTCATTAATTTTGATGGCCTTACCAATTACCTGGCTCTACTGCCTGATTTCATCTTGTCTAAAGCTTCTTTTATTGTTTTTCTGTGTGGATGGAGAAATGGAAATTAAGGGTCCGCCTGCTTACTGTGCCTCTGAGCTGTGTGTTTCTGTGCCTCAACCATCTTCCACTGTTTCTATTACTGTGAACTGCATGTGTGTGCACTTGTGTAAATAGCAGCCCACTCAAAAAAGTAGTAGAATCGCAGTGATTGATTTCATCTGAGTGGCTTTTCTGAAGACTAGAAACAGGAGGTAGCCTTGTCATACTGCAGTGTGGCAGAAGAAGAAGAAAAGAAAATACAGTACTGTAACTTTGCACTCATAATGCAAGATAGTTGCATAATATGACTCACAAGGTGAGATGAATTGCACCCTGTGCGTCATATCGAGCACAGAGACCTTAAACAACACCAAAAGACCTTGGCTAAAGTTATATATGTATGTATATCTATGTCTGTGTGTGTGTGTTTTCAAACATGGTTATACTCATTTTTAGGCAACAAAATACCAGTGTTTTAATTTCAGAAATGTTTAGTCGAATAATCCTGACTTTCAACCACAACAAATAAAAACATTTCCTATTATTTTTCTGGAATAAACAAATGTCACGTTATTCTCCTGATTTTACCCAGTCAACCTTAAGGAAGGATTTTAAAGAGACTGAAAAGGTTTAAAGTCGGTCTACCACTGAAAGCACAGCATGCTGCTTTCTGATGCTGATACATGAGTGTCCTACAGTCTTTTTCTGCCTATGGCTAGAAATGTGACCCGGCTGTTCGAGCCAAGAGCAAAAGTGCAGCGCTTTCACCACGAAAAAGAGTTTCACCTCTCTCCCCATCCTCCTCTCCCTGTTTCTCTCTCTCAATCCATCTCTCACTTTTCACTTGTGTAGCACAGCAGTCACTTCCTGCCCATAACACAGTATACAAAACCTCAGTCAGCAATAAACATAAACATGCTAACTAAAACAAGCTAGATCTGTGATAGTCTGAAACAGTTGCTTACATTATTAAAATATAGTGTATTTGACAGCGTATTTCTTCAAAATTAGCATTAGTATGCTAACTAATGTAGCTGCAATAAATGCTAACGGTAGCATGTCAAAAAATAGATTTGATGTTTTTGTAAAGGCTCTTAAAAGGTTAACTTTCAATTTGTTCTTCACTCTTTCATGTCACAGTTCTGAATAGTTGCTAGCAGGGCTGTAATACTGCACAGGCTTACCTGAGCTTAAGCCCAGAGCCCCTGTGGAATGGCTAGTGCTGCTGTAGATATGTTTGACATATTAAAATCGAACAGCATATTATACAGTGTATTGCTATGTTTTAACTCTTAACTTTGAGTGTGTGGATAAGAAATCTAGTATTGTATGCTGTTGTCCAGTATTGTATAACACTTGTGACATGGGCTTATAATGTAGATATTTAGATATGTGGATATTTACCATGTAGCTGGCTAATGAGATAATTGAATGAAAACAAATACCTTCCTAGGGCATGGGATGCATTCACTGGCTTGGTAAAATTTTTAACTGTTTTTGATGCAAGTCTCTCAAAATAAATAAAAAAGAAAGAATGAAAGAAAGAAATATAGAGTTCACATTCTCACATACAGTACAGCATACTGTATTGAAAGTCACTGAAGTCCAGAATTGTTTTAGAATCCCTTTATACTTCAATTATACTTCCAGAGTGATATTTTGGTGTTTACTATCACGTTAGGTTACCCAAAAACGAAAGTTGTGCTATTAATTACTCACCCTCATGTCATTACAATCCACTGAGACCTTCATTTGTCTTCAGAATACAAACTAAGATATTTTAGATGAAATCCTAGAGCTCTCTGATCCTCCATAATATCAATCTCCTGACTCTTTCAACGTCCAGAAAAATAACAAAAAATATTCTCAAATAACATTATATGCCTTCAGGGTTTCGAATATCAATATATGACAATATATAATTTTGTGCTTAAATATACCAAACATAAAGAGTTTATATAACTTTTTCTGTGTCAGTATAGTCCTGTGCATTTGATGCATGTTGCACTCATTTGCAATGCTGGCATACCTTAAATATATTTGCTTGTTTCACACGGAGGAAGTCAAGTCTGGCCATCTGAGCTTTACATTAGTGCACAGTGCTTGTGAATGATTTCCCTATACTGATGCTGAGGAGAAGAAACTGTTGAATGAATCATTATTTTCATGCACACAAATGTATTCTCGTAGCACCTTTATCGACTTTGAATAAGTTGATGTCTATGGAGGATCAGAGAGTGCTCAGATATCATCCAAAATATCTTCATTTGTGTTCCATAGATGTGTTTGGTATGACATAAGGGTGAGTAATTATTGATAGAATTTACATTTTTGGGTGAACTATCCCTTTAAAAGTGACACACTTATGACTGCAGTTTATTGTTTAACTATTAATTCAGACCTGCACATAAACACTAGCCCCTACTACACTCTTATGTCACTGACAAAGGTCAACAGACTATTAAGAAGTGAGTGAAAACCTTCCCATTAACTAGACATTGATTTCTCCTAGAATGGGATCTCATTTTCTCAGCAATACCAATGAAAGTAAACCTCTCCCCATCTTTTTTTAATGTATTTTTTCTTCTACTTCATTAGAACACATATAATGTTAGGGTGAATGTGGCCCTTCAGCCCATTAGCCCATAAAAGTAATCTGTAGATTATGTAAGATCTCTGTGGGGACTCTGACCACTGCAAGACCTCATGTTCCCTCTTTCTGGGGTAGCAATCAATGGTTTCTACCTTACGCCTTGAGCCAGCAGGAAGATAAACGGGGGTTCTAGGTAGAGAGCAGGCTGGCTGAGACCCTCTCAGCATGAATTCCTAATATCTTACATAATCTCTCAATGTTACCGGGCTGCAGAGGCTAGAATTGGTAGAGATGGCACTGGGTTTCATTGGGAACACTAGGCTTTTGTTGGCACCCTGGAACATCTTCCAAGAAACAGCAGACATCAAGGGCTAAATATGAGTTATATCATTGTCACAGACATTAATTAAACTATTATTGTAATATATGGGTTGCAAATGCCAAGAATTTCAGACTCTTTCAAAGAGTCTCGATCAAAAACAATGACTGTTAATGTAGTAAGTTGCTATGTACCATGAACATGTTACGAAACGTTGCTTTGAGTTTTTTAAATTTTTTATTTAATTACTGGTTTACACTGGACTTAGACTTTGTTCACATATCTTTAAGAGATAGCTTAGAAACCCTCTAAATAAACCTTGATGCTTCCCTGCTCTCAGAAGTGGTTCAAAAAGCTTTGATTCATGTTTGTGACTACTTATTATAAAAAGTACAAAAAATGTGCATTTTAAAAATGTACCAACCATGTGACAGCATATGCAACATTTCTGAATTTAGGATAGCATCAAGAATAAAATATAAGGCACTTGAAAGGACAAAAAGTAACTAGGACACTCTAAAAATGAACAGTACTCTGCTAATACAAAAAAGGAATATTGTCTAAATTATTCATCCTGCATCAAATATCAAACTACAAACCAAAAACCAAATAGATAATGTAATATGCTATCCAACTAAAGCTTACAAAAAGCTGTAATAGTCTAATACCCTGTTCATTTCGTTGAAATTTGCAGATACTTTTAACGCAAATTACACTGCATTCAAGCTACACGTTTCATCAGTTTATAAATTCCTACAAAGTGGTAATTGTATTATAATCGGTGGATGGAACAAACTCGTTTCTGTTATATCCATTTCATAGACTATTCAGAGTTCTATTTATAGTCTGAAACACACTTGAATATTTTCCACTAATTAAATGTTTTCTGCATTCTGTGATTCATTGTTTGGTTTTTTTCAGTTTATGCTTCTGAATTGCATTATTGGATCTTGATCTCAGCAGCTACAACTGTTGATGTCAAAAAGTTGAACGAAGTGACTTTTATTGGCACTACTATTGGCACGACTACTATTAGTAGTTTGGAAACAATATATTTAGTTTATATATTGTCTGACCTGATCAAGCAAATTGTGGTGCAAAACCACTAATGAGCAGCCAGTTACTTTACAACTTTATTTATTTTCATTTTTTCTCTTAATGTACTGTAAATTTTACGAACCAAGAGCTTCAACAATATCAGATTTATTCAATTAAAAAGGCTAGAAATTTGAAGCTTTTGCCGTTGCTGCCTATTCATATATATTTGTATGCACTTTTAACTGAGCACCCAGTTGAGGTCGATGGGCATGCTTGATAACTTGAAACAGCATGTGCAAATTAAAAATAGGCAGAACAAACTTGTTATTATTATTAATAGTATTACTTCATTAACTGCAATTGCTATTAAATTATTATCTTTTTAAAGTAAAATTAGAGCAAAATTTCACTTTAGATATTTAAGAACTGCCACAATTAGAAATATTGTGTTGCCCAGTGTTTACTCATTTGGTGTGATAAATGCAGCTATTTCAGTTGTATATTTTGTTCTTTTAACCCTTCGCTATTTACCCTTTGATAAACAGTTTCAGAAAGTGCAATACAACCCACATTCATTTTCTATCAACTAAAATGATGTAGCAGTCAATGCTGCATTTATCTCATTCTAAATCCTTTTCCACAATCTATTCTGCATATCTTAAATTCAACATTTCTCCTCACCGCCACAGTAGCAGAATGCCTGAATCAATTGCTCACTCGTGCACTAATGAGGGATCGATAAACATTGTAGCTCTCCACTTCTACGAGTGTATTCGCCTATTTACCCCAGAACTCTGTCTCATCAGCTTCATTTTCTACACTGTGAGCAGCACACAGGAATTACTGCTTGCCGAAGTCCGCATGACAACGAATAGATTATGGAATTAGCAACCACACACAGCGATCACAGGGGGGCCAAATTGCTGTCTGTTTAGGACACAGCTTAGCAGGATTAGAATTTTTTCATTAAACCATAAAACAAGCAGACAGTCATTAATTATGGCTGAGCATTCAAGATCAGTCATTGGCCAGGTCACAAAGAGCTGAGTAGATTTAATTTAGCACCAAGCTTCTGAGAACTGTTTCCTAACTGTTACACAACCCCTGGCTCCCCAGCAAGAGCGCAAAAAACCGCCATCTGATGCCAGCCGTGATCGCCAGGGCCTTTATCTCTTGAGAAATGAAAGGAAAATAAATTAAATTCCACTTAAATGTCAAGGCAAGCAATTAGAAATGTATTCCTCAGATTGTAAATTAAATTACTGAAAAGGGCCAAAGCCTTGCACCGCCACATCAGCTGGTAAGAACGACAAAATTCATGAAGCATGAACAGCCAACAGTGCTTGCTCTGTTTCACATTACCCATGCAAATGCAGCTCCAGCATTATTCATTATTTACACAACACATAGACTGACAATTGGGTTGATGGACGTCATGATTTCTTAAAACAGGCCCTGGGGAACACTTACTGTATGACAGAAAAACTATAGACTGTAGAACTATATGTCTGTTTGGAAAAAGTCAGTCAAGGTCAACTGCATTGCCTTCTATGGGAGACAACAGCAGGTCAGAATGTTTTAAAATGCACCTCACTTTTGTGACTTCTTAAACTAAAAGGTCAAACTGAAATGGGTGCCCTGAAAAAGAAACCTAAAGGTATTGCAAGAATTTTTTTTTGCAATTTCAAACATGACTTTTATTTATTTATTTATTTTTTGTAATGTTTGTTTGATGCCAGTGTATTGTATGGAATATACAGTACATATCTATATTGATTGGGAAAAGAATAAAAGTGTGTTGTGTTCACATTTGAAAGTTTTGGTGTGATTAAAACTCTGCTGGGCGCCACTGTGGCGTAGTTGGTAGCACTATCGCCTCACAGCGAGAAGGTTGCTGGTTCGAGCCTCGGCTGGGTCAGTTGGCATTTCTGTGTGGAGTTTGCATGTTCTCCTCGTGGTTTTCCTCCGAGTGCTCCGGTTTCCCCCACAAATCCAAAGACGTGGTATAGGTGACTTGGGTGAGCTAAATTGTCCATAGTGTATGAGTGTGAATGAGTGTGTGTGGATGTTTCCCAGAGATGGGTTACAGCTGGAAGGGCATCCGGTGCGTAAAACACGGTTCATTCTGCTGTGGCGACCCCAGATTAATAAAGGGACTAAGCAGAAAAGAAAATGAATGAATGAATGAAAAAACCTCTGCTGTGATTTCTCTGATAGTGTGGCTTATTTGAATAAGTGTGAATCCTACCATACGAAGCTTCTTAAGCTACAAACAAGTGGACTGAGAATGCTGAAAAATGGGTCTTGATCCACTTTTAAAAAACTGAAGCTGTTCAATTTAACACTAGAACTACAGAGGCTGTAATTCTGACAGTTTTTTTAACTAAAACACACATATCTATAATACCCTGACTTTTCCTAAAATGCATGTATATTTCTTTCTAACATAATTGTTTTATTGAAATTACAAAACACAAAAGATTTATAAATATTTCTACATTGAACCATAGCGGTCAAAATGCATTTCAGTGTCTGCCATGACTTTAAATATGCATGCCTTTGTTGCCTAGCAACTTCTTGCTAACAAAGACATAATTTTCTTTTGGCAAAAACAACTTTACTTCATATTTGTCTTTCAAAATAGCATATTCAGTGCCGTGAAAAAGCCTTCTCCTCTGCTTGTGAAAGTGAGGTGTGGATGCTGACATTAGCAGGTGGTCTAGTAGCCTAACTATACATTTACAGGCTGTATTATCAAAATAATTGTACTTTTAGAGTGATGACTAAAAAGACATTCGAACATTCAAAGTTTAAATTTAATATCTCAACATAAGCTTTGAATGTAAATAAGGCATAACAATATGACTTCTTATATGAGAACGGTCAGAATGACCACTATGGTATAGTAGTTCTAGAATTCTAGTAGTTTCAGTGTAAATGTGAACATAACATGATCAAGTGACATCTAAACAAACTAGAAAGGATGTGAATGTCACAAGATACAATCCTGAAAAGAACAGTATTATTTCTTATTATAGTTATTTCTTACAATGTTGCCCATCTTTAGTAATTGTTAAGCAAACAATAAGTGTTTTCTAGAGCAAACAAGAGAACTGAAAAAATTGTAAACACACAAAGTTAAGTATAGTGCTATATGGCAGATATTTCTTTAAAACAAACCTGGCTTGCCTTTAAACATTGTGCATAACTTTGCCTGAGCTTAACTGTAATCCAAGCTAGTTTATAAAACGCAATTCTGTCATATGCCAAAAACCTTCTGCTGAACTTTTTTTAAGCATGCAAGCTTTACAACCCAAATGATTTGCTTAGTTCTAGGTTTACGTTTACATTTTAGACACGTTTTAAAGCTAATTTGTTTTTAAGTCCTTCATAAAACACTTAAAACACTTAATGCTTCTCTTTAAACTCTTGAATCAGGCAACTAGCAGCTGTTACGTTACTGATGCAAGTTTATTACATCCAGTAATCAAAAAATCATTAGAAAGTGACCTAAGGGAAATAACATTGTTTCATTTCTGCTTTTATCCAATACTCTTGACAGAACGACAAAACAGACTTTGCATCCAAAGACTTTTCATAGTAAATCTAATATATACAGCACTGGCTCTGAATTTGAACTGCACAAGGGAAAATAAAATATGCCTTTTAAACATTCACACAAAAATATTTGGGTTTGATGTCCAGTGGTTCACTGAATGTGATAGTGCCAACAAGTGGCCTACTCCAGAATCTCTCTGAACGCTTACAGCAAATGCAGACCGTCTCATGTCAACTATAGAGAAGCTGGATCAGTGAAAGCCAAAAACATCAGAGTTGCTGTGGACACACCCCAGGAAGGGAGGAGAAAAAGAGAAATCCGACCGTCAAAACCTTCTTAAGAGATAATCCAGTCTGGCTTGCCACGGCCAGTAGGGATAAACTGTAATTCCCTGCTCAAAATGTGAGCATGTGGTTTTGGTAAAGAACACAGTTCCATTAGGAGTGTAAATTATTATTACTAAAAGTTATGTGTATGTATTGCTAATTAGACACACTGGGGATTGTGAGACTCGTCTGAAAAGCAAGTTCTGAAGAAGTAAGCAGACTGAAAAGTGAGAATATGCGCTAACCCAGAGCATTAGTGGAAAAATTTAATTGGATCTGCACTGTTAGGAAACTAGCTCTAGTCTGACGAAATAATGAAAGAACACAAATGTGTATCTCATGAGTGGTGAACGATTGAGCTAGAGAAAGAGAGAGAGCACAATGGCCGATTCTCTCTGATAACTGCTGGTGTCAAAAGATATAAATCAGCAGCAGGATGGATCTCAGTACAGACTTTCCGGTACCAAGCTTGAATACAAAGCCTTTGTGCACTCAAACGGGGAAACAACCAACAAGACATAATGTAAACATGCCTTCTAAATAACCCATCCATCACCAATTCTATCATTTCATTGTTTTAGTACAATCCCTAATCAAAATACGAGTGCTAGTTTGAGATTCTCAGAGCTTCCATTTAGGTCAGTGAACTCAGGTGTTAATTAGCAGCTGTTATTTTCCTATTAAATGCAGCGCAAGGCAAACAGCACACAGCTTTGGGGAAGAGTCCCACGGCCTTGGCAAGCCACACAGATCAGCACTTTTCTCCTCCAAGAAATCATTAGCGCAATATAGCTGGAGAGAATGCTACACATCAGGAGGAAAGTCTGATATTTCTCCCTTTTGTTCTGCACACATTCACATGGTCTGCCCTCCAATAATGTTCACTGCAGCTTTTTTGATATGTAAGCATCTGTTCACAAAGCCACCAACTATAGCTATTACCTATCTATTGAAAGCAAATTCAAGCTGTTTTTTCTTTGTAAATTTCTCAGCAATGTGTTAAAGTACGCTTCTGATGTAGCTTACGCAACAGAGCATGACTATAACACAATAAAAAAGCCTGTTTGATTCTCAAATAAAATTGTAAATAATTTCAATACATCATGCTTCGATAGAATTACCTACAAAATTGTATTTTTGCCTGATAAAACAAACTTTAGATACACTGAATGCACATACTGAATGTATGTAAAAATAACCCCCAGAAACTACAAGCAAGATCACCAAGCTGATGCTACAAAAATGAACAAGAGTGAAAAGACCCAGCTGAGATCTGTGCCAACACCTTGTGGTGTGTGCGTGCATGTCTGCAAGAATATTTTTACCTCCGCTGAGGTGTTTATGAGCCTTCCTCTGAGTGTGTAAAGGTGTATGAAGCTTACTATCAGAGTTGAAATTGTATTCTAGGTGGTGTGCTTAAGTAGATGCCTGGAGAGTATTTGTGCACTGCAGCATTCTGCTTATGCATCAGGGTTGTGCACCAGTCTGAATTGTATTCACAATGCATCGGAATGTAAATTCAAATACTAAGTAAATGCAAAACTGCCTTTTGAATGTGGGTGCAAGGAAGTACAATTACAATTATTATTCTACTAGATAAATAGTATATTTTTTTCTGTATTCTGCACAACCCATTGATGCACTACAGTATTCAACAGACCTAACAGTATTATTCCAGACTGAGGACTATGTAGTCTTCATTGGAAAAAGACTCATGGGATCATAAGAAAGAAGTGGATGAATAGAAGTAATTGGCCTTTTTGCAAAGCTGCTCCTTCTCAAGTGCTGCTGACTCAAACTTTGCCAAGCCACTCACCTGCATGCATATAGCAAATACAATGGTGTCCACTCCTGGTCCTGCCGGGCAGCACTGTCTTCTGGCTTTTTGTTGGGCCTCTGAGCTTTTTGGTCTTTGATTGATTGATTGATTGATTAAAGTGTTCCCTCAGATGGGTTCCAGTGCATAAAAATGGCTTCGGAGGCACAGGTACTGAGGCTGATTGATAGGAGGCAGTTAAAGCCTGCTAAAAGCATGGCCCGAGAGGACCAAGACTGGACACCACCAACATTTACCAGAGATGAAATGTTCTGCTCTAGCCAGACACTAAAGCCCCTTCACTATGTGGCCATTGCATCTCCTGAACTGAGCAAAGCAAAACTAAACTAAATGTAGAACATGGCTGGCTGAATGGGATAGTTTAGTGCCTGGCTGGGAATTGGGGCTTTGCTGTCTCCAGGATGACTATCCTCTCTGTATGTGGTGTACCCAAATGGGACTCCATGTATGTCACTGTGGGTGCTACAGCAGGCTCCAGTCGGACCCACCGTTCATACCGCTATAGATGCTCCGGTGATGAGGGGACATCTCCTCTACGCCCGGCCGCTTCTGTATCACCTCTCGGCCAGGACTGCCAAACTTGACGTGTTGATGCCTCAACAACTCAGGGCTCCCAGATATGACACGGCTCTTCTGTAGGTGCTCCGGTGTCCCTGATAAAATCTGTTTTGGCTCTGGACTCCCACACACACTGCCCATGCTACCCCTGTGCTTCTGAAAAAGGTCCGGGCTGCCTGGCGGTTGAGAGGAAACCAACAGGTGTTTAGAGAATTGCTCTGGACTGCCCCTTTTGGCAAGTTTCTCTGGACTAAGACCTCGTAGTCCCTTGTGATCTGGACTGGAGAAGGATCCACAGCGAGACCGGCACACTTGGGGAAAGGTATGTGCTGCATACTCCTGGCTGGTGCTATGCCTGCGGCTAGGATTCTCAGGACCCGGTGCCTCCTCCCCTGAGCCTGGCTTATGTAGGTGGTCAGGACTGCCTCCAACCGGGCCACCCAACAGCTGCTGCTTATGTGTGAGATGGTCAGGGCTGTCGGTGCTGCCCGCGCTGGAGGTACTGCTCCCATCACCTACATCCCTTAGTAAACCAGGCCCAGGACCGCTGGCATGAGACAAGCTGCTCTGACTATCGATTGAATTTCTGCAACCGGCCGGTCCACCGGTGCCTACTGACCCGCTGGTACCTCCAGATCCCTTCTCCTCATCCAGCATTAGGCACAGCTCTCTCAGTTCTAGGTTCTCCCTCACTACTTCCTCCTGCCTCTGCTCCAGCTCTTTCAGTTTCTGCAGGTACAGTGTCACCTCCTTACGCATAATCCCTGCACTGTAGCGGCCCAGGCGCTGCCACTCCCTTGACACTTTCTTCCCTTTTTGCCGATCATCATCCAGAAAGCAGCAGAGATCCCGCAGCTCCTGGTTGTCCTCTTGCAGCTTCTGATTCACCTCCTGCAACAAAAAAATCTATGACTCAACACCAGTGTCTAAGCAGTCTAAGCAGGCAGTGTGACTGATGAAAGTGAAGTTAAACAAATGTTGGCAGTGGCACACAACAAAAAAGGACAAAGTAAGGGAAAGGAGACACTAAAACAAAATAAGCTATTCACATAGAAAATGTTAATTTCTGTATATTTATATAAATGTATATGTGTGTATACTTATATATGTACACACATATATAGCCATCTATATGGCCCTTCGTTTTTCAACAACAGATTCCTACATGGCTACTTATTTATTTAGCTGCATAAACTGGTGTTTCAAACAGCTGCACTTGTCATGCAATTTAATGTTATATGGGGAAAATAACAAAACAAATTACCACTGGGCATTTTTATCCCTTTAATCAGTTTTATTGACAGAAAATTGCACATGTATGATCAAGAAATTAAATCATGTAACTGTTTGTTGAATAAATAAATTTTAAAAATAAAATAAAACTTTCAAAAAAGGCCTAACTGCCACTTTTACATGTTTAAAATTAGATTACGGCTGTATAGGCCACGCTATGCCTTTACAAAAGTAACAGCAATAAAAAATTATCAATAATAAAATTAGTCATTATTCGTAATGCAAATTACTTTCAAAAATAACACAGTGCTTATAATTAAAATGATCAATAAATGAGTGAATTAATGGGTTAAGTAATATCGTTCCATATCGCCCACACCCTGTCTGAACCCCGGTTCGCCTTACCTTCAGCCCTCTTATCTCGTTCAGGTGCTGCTGAAGCCTGCGGTTCACCTCTCGGATGAGATTGCTGTGGTCCACTATTACGCTCATCTTCTCGGCTTCGGCTCTGCGCAACCGGCGAACCAGCTCCTCCTTGCTCCATTTCAGAAGCTCCTCGTCCGTAAGTTTGGAAAGGTCCTCTGAGGGACCTTCTGTGCTTTTGGATACACTCGAATGCGGCTGAGGCTGGTTAGGCTTCTCCATCCTCCCTTCCAACTTCTCGAAGTGCTAGGCTATGAAACAAATCACCGACAAGCCGATTAAATCCTTCGTTGGCACCTTTTTTTTGCAAATCCCTTCTCGTTAGGATCGAATTTTTGATACTATCATTTTAAGGATAGCTGTTCTGCACATGCTGTCCACTCTGAAGACAGGGATGCAGCCCTAGAGACCCGGCAAATACTTCACCTCCTCACGGACTCGCGATACGGGTGGACACTGTCTCTACGGCAGAGACTGTGTCTGTTTCCATCTGTCCGTCAGCATCATGTCCAGCCCAGTGTTATGCTGAACCCGTGGCCGCTGTACGGGCACATTAGAAAAAGCGCACGGCTGGTCGCGTCTGTGCGCATGGAGCGTGACAGCAGCCTCTCAAATTGTGAGTTGTGATCTCTCTCTCTCTCTCTCTCTCTCTCTCTCTCTCTCTCTCTCTCTCTCGTTTTCTCTGTCGCTTCAGTCACACGCCCCCTTCTCCTGTATATACTGACTTTATGTTATTGAGCGCCACTTGGTGGTTATAAGTACATTGTACAAGGTATTGTCCAGTAGTATAGATCTGCCAATTTATCAAACATTATTACTAATAATACTAGTAATAATAATAATAATAATAACAACAACAACAACAACAACAACAACAACAACAACAACAACAATAATAATAATAATAATAATAATAACATTATTATTATTATTATTATTATTATTATTATTATTATTATTACTGCTGTTGATGATACATGTTTATATAACATGTTATGTTTTTAGCACAAAAAACTAGGTAATGATAATAACGATGATAATTAAACATCATTAACATTATGATTATTGTTGTTGTTATTATTATTAATATTGGTTTCATATCTGATGCTATAATAACATTAAATATGCAGTAATAATAAAACAATATATAATTACTAGTAGTAGTTCTAGTATTACAACTGCTACTTCTATTATTATTATTATTATTATTATTATTATTATTATTATTATTATTA
>CAIGQQ010037872.1:7502191-7516574 GCA_903798035.1 Danio albolineatus | reverse complement strand
TATATATATATATAATAATATATAATAATAATCAGTTTTTATATAATGAACTGTCAATACTGAATTGCAAACAGATCAGATGTGTTTGACAGTGTGCATGTGATCGTAACATTAGGCAATACAATATTATCCAGTGCTTATGTTTGTATTTTTTTATATCTTTTTATGTAGCAAAATAAGAGATTAACAATTCTCAGAAAATTCTGACTGATCAGCCCGAATGTTAAATTTGGACCGTTTCATCCTACTCTGCTTCTCTGATCTTGACATGAACGGGATGCTGGCCAAACATGCAATAACATAAACAGACTGAGCAGATTGAATATTGCAGGCAAAGTAATATTTCATTCATTATACTTTCTTCTTGGTAATATTGTAGCGCATATAAACATTTAAATGAGTGTAATGCTTCTGTGTATCTGTATTTCTTTTTCAGGAATTATTTGTTGTGGGTTTTTTTTTTTTTTTTGGAAAAACACATGAAATTAAGTAATGGGGTATTGGTTTGTTAGATAAGAAAACACAGTTGCATAATAGCATTTTCTTTTTATCATTCAATGCTGTGCTGGATCATTGTTGATACTAAGACCTTGTGACAACATGTATTGAGTAAATTTATAAATGTTTTTCATTATAGGCCTACTTATTTATTAGTAAATTATCAAAAAAAAATGTTCTACTTAAATAATAAAAAAAGAAAAAGTTAGTGTATGAAAAGCATGTGTAATGACTGGTTAGGTTTTGCCTGTTGTGGTTCCTTTTGCAGTATCTATGTGATAAATTGCTTAATATATATATAAAATATTGTAATAATGTAAATGTAATAGAGATTGAATAAGTAGATTTATTTAGGTCACTGATTTCCAAATAATGTTTGTAATAATTAAATAATATTAAATAATGTACAAATAATTTGAATGTATTATAAAATAGATTACAAAAGATGCATAACAATGCAAAACAACAAAATGTTTCTTGTATTATCTAAATTAGGTAATAAGATACATAAATTACATAAACAATTCATTCAATAATTTCAATTTGAAAGGAGATACATACTTTATATATAAAAAACATCAAAACAAGCAAACGCAAACGCAAGTTGCCAGACTGAGGACAGGAGCAAGTGATTTAAACCATGTTCCAAACAAAAGCAATCACGAGATAGAAGGAATATTTTCCATATTAAAAGGAATTTTTGTTTTAACCAACACCTCGAATTGATAAATTAGAAATGGCTTCTATTTCTCACAGGTGAGCAACAGAAAAATATGACAATGATCACCTCAGGTAAACCTCATGTGCTCTATTCAATGTTAAATGCTAACAATGTGAGTTTGCACATGACATGCATTGCCATATACTGAAAGCAGCAACAGATAGTTCACCTTAGATCATGAAAATAAAATAAACCATTTGAAATTGAACTTTAGAACTAAACACATATGAGTGATTCAAATAATAGCTGTTTTCCGCCAAGGCAAGCAAGGATGCTCAAAAATAATTGTCTAAACAGCATTGGGCACTGGGCAGGTTAAAATGACTAAAACACAGACAGCATTCAGGCATGGAATATCTGAGTTCAGCATTGTTTATCAGATAAACAAGTATGTTCACTTTGCATGTTTCCCAAATATCTGCAAACATATCATAGTATGTGTATGTTTTAGATGAGTCAAAAACGTATATACAGCACCTTTAAGCTTATTCTTTGAGTGTTTAATAAACAGTTTCCAACTGTAATTATAAGATTTTTTTTTCATTATTGTGTTATTTTTGTAAATCTGTATCACAAGAAACTTTTCAGTTTTGTGGCTGATTGTGACAAAACACTTCTGCCTGTTAAACAGAAAAAGCAATGACTTAAGATTTATTTGTATCCCTGTTGTACCATACCCATACCAAACAGTGACCACATAACAGAGTTACCGAACCAATGTCTCCATATTCACCTAATATATTGTATATGTTTTGTGCCTAATGAAGAAAACAACATCTAAATTTAGATATAATTTTTCTCACCCAACAGTTATCAAGAATGCTCTGAGAGATTTGCCATCATAAAATGTGGTAACACGATCAGTTTTGTTATATGTGCTCTACATGACACATTACCTTGCCAGTCAGTGTTGCATTTGCCCAAAACAGGTCACCTACTCAAGTGTAAGTGACATCACCCCTGTGCATTTGCCTTACCTTTCTATTTCCATCTGTCTGTCCTACTTGTCTTTCCTCCAGGTGAAGCGTCTAATTGAGAGCCGTCGAGGGGCAGCTCCAGCACCGTCCTTTTCTTGTCTGGGGGGCAAATGCTGCTTTCTGTTCCCTGCTAGTCCTCTGCCGCCCGCTGTCTGTCCTTGGCTTGACTTTGGTCCGAGGTAATGTATCCTTTCCTAATATAGAGAAACCAAAGACAATAAGACACTCTTAGAATAGAGCCTGAATTGTGGAGTCCCCGTGGACAAGTGTCTGTGCTGGTTTGTGGAAAAGCACATCATTGGGTGTAGTAGTATACTCTTCTCCAAATCAATATCTCTTGTGCAGAATGTACTTGTGCAACTTTGTTCGTGCTCTCATAAATCAATTTATATAAATTCTGGCTTTGTAAAAATCAATGTATCTGTTATCATGCCAAAATTGCTTGTATGTCTATATGTGGAAAGACTCGATTCAAATTATCCCAGAGACAATATAACAGAGTAGATCTTGAGATGGTCCTCATAGAAAACTCATTACATGTTACTGTGCTAATGCTATATAGGACATGGAGGATTTAATCAAGTTGTGATGTTGAATATGATGATCAATAACTGAAGATTTGCACAGTAACATCACTTATGAATGGCAGGAAATACAACACAGAAAGGCGGGAAAAGGGGGTGTTTGTGCTACATCTCAAAATGCATGAGAAATGCCACCATTTTGCTTTGACCAACACTATGTTATCATCATGTACTCATATTCATGTGTTTCTGCAGTGTTGAAATAATAAGTCTTCGGAAAATCTCTGTAGAGCTTAAAACCAGCTGTGCCTCCATCTTGGCTGAGTTTGTTTTCATTTTGTAACAGAAAGGATGAAGCTGATTAGATGGACGTGACATGATACATTTGCTGCATTTAGAATATTTGAGATTTAAGATTTCATCTTTTTAAGGAGTGCATGAGTGCCGCGACAGCTTCTATTTTGAGTGCATCTTTATTAACAGACTTTTGTGGGTCTGCACAATGCATTGTTTTTCAGAGTAACACTTTATTTTGATGGTCCGTTTGAGTATTAGTAGACTGTCTGCTTAATATCTGTTGATACAGACATTTAACTGACTATAAAAGCCTATACTTACCCTAAGCCTAACTCCAACCTAACAGTCTACTTATAATCTAATGAGAATTAGTTGGTATGTAGATGCAATGTAACTTAAATTCAACAAACGGACTATCAAAATAAAGTGTGACCTGTTTCAGCATTGATACTGCAGTGTTTACTCACTATCCTTTGGCTAAGTCCCTGAATGATCAGGGGTCGCCACAGTGGAATCAACCGCTGATTACTCTGGCATCTTTTATGCAGCGAAGGCCCTTCCGGCCAGAACTCAGTACTGGGAAATACCCATCCTCTCTCTCAATCACACACTCATACAATCTGGCCAATTTAGTATACCCAATTCAGAATCAGAATCAGAATAAGAAAGAGCTTTATTGCCAGGTATGTTCACACATACGAGGAATTTGTTTTCGTGACAGCTTCTACAGTGCAACAGAATTACAGAGACAGGACAAAAAAACAGATAATAAATATATATTTTTTTAAAAGAAGTAAGTGTTATATGCAAATATACAAACTGACAAGTGTATGTACAGGCATATTACTATATACAACGTTATATGTGCAGCTGTTACGTGCAAATTGACATGTAAAGTGTATTGTTAAATAATTGTATGTGTGTGTAAAAAGTGTATTTGTTATGTGCAAATTGGCATGTAAAAGTGTGTAGTTAAATAAGTGTATGTGTGTGTAAAAAGTGTATTTTGTGTAAGTAGTGATGTTGGTTCCACGATTGTTATCAAGTGGTCATGAGATGGGTTGCCTGTGGGAAGAAACTGTTTCTGTGTCGGGCTGTTCTGGTGCGCAGTGCTCTGTAGCGTCAAACAGAAGGTAGCAGTTCAAAGAGGCAGTGTGCTGGGTGTGAGGGGTCCAGAGTGATTTTGGCAGCCCTTCTGCTCGCTCTGGATAAGTACAGTTCTTGGAGAGTAGGGAGGGTTGTACCAATGATTCGCTCAGCAGTCCGAACTATTCGACGTAGTCTTCGAAGGTCAGATTTGGTAGCTGAGCTAAACCAGACAGTTATTGAAGTGCAGATGACTGATTCAGTGATGGAAGTGTAGAAATGTTTCAGAAGCTCCTTTGGGAGGTTGAACTTCCTCAGCTGACGAAGAAAGTACAGCCTTTGTTGAGCTTTTTTGACAATGGAGTCAATATGAGTGTCCCACTTTAGGTGCTGAGAGATGGTGGTACCCAGGAATCTGAATGACTCCACTGCAGCCACAGTGCTGTCCATGATGCTCAGTGGGGGAGAGCAGGGGGGTTTCTCCTGAAGTCCACTATCATCTCCACTGTTTTGAGCATGTTCAGCTCCAAGTTGTTGTCAATTCACCTACACCACTGAGCCCCTGTGCGCCCCCAGACTGCAATGTTGAGTTTGGAATCTGGATTATAGTTAACCAGGAGCCAGAGTTCAGAACCCATGAGATTTATGAAGTCACCGCAAAGTTGAACCATATTTGAGTGAAAGTTCATCCTTTGTGTGAGTGTTTTAAGACGTGTGACTGTTTGAGCATTTCAAGAGAGTTTAAAGCGTTCAGATTATAACATTTGGAGTTTTAACAAAGCTTAATTGGTGTTGACACTGTTAGCACATTTTAATTAAACACAATTTGAAGATAAGAAACTATCTGAAACATTTTGTGTCAAACATTTAGTTGATTTCAGGGTCAGACTCTATTGTAATGTACAATTCACGTTATTGTCACATCATTACCTCAAGAAAATACTAATTAGCTGCTTATTTAATAGTTATTGAGGTAGTAGTTGGGTTTAGGTATTGTGTAGGATTAGGAATGTAAAATAAGATCATACTTTACAAGTGAATAATTTGTGATCAAATCAACTAAAACATATCTTAATACCTTGTGTAAACCCCAGAAGTGGGCAACTGCAGATTCAGCACTCATCCATCAATATCTTATTACTTGTTATTCTCACTTTTTTACATTCATCTAATATTCCAAAATGTATTTGTACACAAATATGATGCAAGTGAAATGTAACATTTATATATCCATAAATTAACAATTTAAATTATTTATGATTTTGAATTGCATTAGGAGACCTTGATACTTTTTCCAACAACTTTTGAACTTGAAAAGTGTGAAAAAATGACTTGTATTGACATTTTTAATAGTTTGAAGTGATATATTGTTACATACATTTTTTAAATCTAATTTTTTACACATTAGATTGATGCAGATTGATGCTCTATCATTAGATAGAGCAGAGATCAAGGTCCCATAATAAAGGTAAATAAACAGAAAACATCTGTGAATACAAAATGCAGAAACTGTTAATGAACAAATATTTCTACAGTAGAAGAACTGTAATTCTTTCTTTTTCTCTGAAGTTCAATAATAGGCCTTCTGCGGTAGTACTACTGACTGTCTGTATTGACATTGCAAATGATGTATACGTCAATAGGTGTCTTTTGTCTGCCACTGGAGACAGGCATGAGTTACAATAATCACCACAGATCTCTGACGTGTTGGAGGTATTGATAACTCAAACGTGAAAAATGGGGGCTTGTTTAAAAGAAAAGCAAGGCTCTTTTTCAGAAACAGAATACTTTAATGCACTCTTGAAGAAAAAAATGTAAATAAACTTGACAGTGAAAACTTGAAGTGGTTTGGCAGACGATGAGAGGATTTAGATGACAGTGTTTTGAGACTGAACTCGGCTGAATAGAACTGAAACAAGATTCTCGATTAGGGTTATTAAGCTCAAGTTTAACAGAGATGAGAGCTGTATTAGGAACGGTGTGGATTGAGTATTATTGATCATTTTGAAAATGTCGAAATGATTCACTGGCTAATTGCTAAAGCTTTGATTGTGTGTGCATGCGTGTGGGCATTTTTAATAGTTAATTTACCAAAAAGCAGACTATATATAGACAAAATTCTTGCATGTTTTGAATGAATCTTGTGAGGCGAGACAACAGAGGGATGAATGTGCTAGATGACGATAACTGAGTCAACGACAAAGCATCAGCGAGAGAGAAAGAGAGAATAATCCCTCAAAGCCCAGGAGGATTAAGCATCCAGAGAGCATCACACCATATTACAGAGAGATGTTTTTAACCTCAGGTCAACTACCCAGAAACCACCTCTCACTAATTTCAGTGCAGTAGGAGGAAGGGAAAAAAGTGTCAATTTCTGAACAAGTACAAATAGCTACAGTGGATTAGCTTTAAGGAAGAAAAAAATAAATAAAGACGGTTGGAAAATGCGGCAGCGTGTGTATTTTTTTTAAGACTATAATCCCGACTGTTCATTAAGAATTATTTTTTCTCATCTCTTTCCATTCATGTTTTGAGATTTCTTCTTCTTGCTTCTACAGTTTGCTATGTTGGAATAGGCATATGGAGAAAAACAGGTGATGCAAATATTAAAGTGCTGCTATTTTACCCATTTTACAAGATGCGCCATAAGTCTTAATGTCTTTAGAATTTGTCTCCAGTGTCTCCAGAATTAGTGTCTCTAGAATATTGAGCTGTAAAGTTTTAGCCCGAAATAGCCATCGGGTCATTTATTATACCCTGCTGAATATGTCAATTCTGGAGGAAAAACTGTTTTGCTGCCTGTGTTTTTAAATGCAAATAAGCTGGTTCTCCCTGCCCACTGTTCCTATATATGTGTGTATCTGCTTCTGATATTTTTTCATATAAACAGCCGTCAGTGACAGAGACAGCAATCAGGCGATTTAAAAAGATATTCTGTTCAGAGTCTAAATAGCAAGTAATGTTATTTAATGTATTTGTTGTGGAGTTTATTCAAGCCTTTCTGCAACAATGAGTCACACACACATGCTGTTATAAAGTTTGCAGTACATGTGCGTTTAACTATGCACTGTTTTGCACGTGTAATTGAGACAAATATGAAAGGATACAAGCTAATATACACTCCCAGATACCAAAGTCCCTTTAAGGCGAGTAATTTCACTCAGCGGCCATCACAACAGCGGCCTGTTGAAACGTCTCTCTGGCAGTATGCTTGGGCATTCTGTCTGAATGGGAAACATTAAATTCTTCAAAACTGTTTGCTAAGCTTATGATTACATTGCATATTAATCACCAGCAAAATAAGTTTTGTTTCTAAACTTTCGAATCAAACAAAATCTGCATTTTTTCAGGTTGCGTACATGCGCACTTTAAAGGAACAAGATCACAACACCTACCTCATTTATGGCCGTGTTACATACTTTATTATCATCCTCTGAATAAAGTTTCGTCAAATCCCGCTGGCCTTCTGAAGTAATTCAAAACTTGGTCTTGATGGCAAATCTCCTCTAGAAATGACAGCGACTCTTTGTTTCCAAGTTTGGGGGTGTTTGAGTAGTTGCTGTCATGTGCAATGCTTTTGACAGGGTGGACTGAACCTCACGTCTGTTTCATACAGATTACAAAACCAAAGAACTTTTGTTTTCAAGTGTAGTTGGTTCATGTAAAAGTACAGATATGAAGCTTTATTTGGATATATTTATCATGTCTGTGAAGTAAGTATTCACTGAGATTCCAGTGCATTGTTGACCACAAAAACTTATAAAAGCACACATCTAGTCCGAGCTTCTCCCCTGGAGAAACATCAGTATATAGCATTTCTATATTCAAAACAGGAGTTTTGACAACAAACCTGGATTCCTGTTGTTTGTTTGAAGCATTCTAATATATAGTTGTGTACTAACACTATATGGCTGTGGAGATTCCAGCGGTTATGAATTACACATTGATTATACTCTATTTTTTTTATTACAAACATGCACTGATTTAAAAACATTTAAAACTTGTAAACCTCATTCTTGATGTGCAGCTGATCACAGAGTGTTGGAACAGATCTTTTAATCTCAGTTTCTTTGCAAATCCTGTTTTGTTGACAAGTGTTATTGCATGGTAATGCGCTCCTGTCAATCAATTTGGTGTGTGGGTTTGGTGTTGGTGTGTGGTATGTCATATCGTGGTAGGCCTCAAAATCGAGAGAGCGCACCTAACCTTAGCCCTAGCCTTACCCCTTACATTGATGTTACTAGCTCCATTGAATGCATTGTGTCAAAATAAAAATTTGAGTTAGCCTAACATTTTAAAGCAACCTGCTGCAAATAAATTTTGAGTTTATTAAGCTTCAGTGGTTGAAGTTGTGTCAAATTATTTATTTTTGAGTTGACTGAAAAGACTAAAAGGTTTAAGTCAAGTATACTTTACAAAATAATTTAGCACAACCACTGAAACTTAATCACCTCAAAAGTTCTTTGCAGCCGGTTGCTTTAAAATTTTAAGTTAACTCATCTTTTTATTTTGTACAGTGGTAAACGCTCAAATGAAGAAATCAAAATTCAAAGTCTTCCAACTGATTTATTTACTTTCAGTGAACAAACAGTTCTAAACGTGTTATAAATCATTATAAAAAAATTAAATCATTTTTATTAGTAAATTCAACTCTGAGCTCAAATTTATGTCCACCTATTTTAAACTGAGTTAACAATCTGTAAGTTTTTTTTTTTTTTTTTACAGTATGACATTGCATATCTGAGATATGCAGTCTCAGTTTACAAATCCAAGTCTGCACCCAGATGCTGTTATCAGGAAATGTAAAAATGTATATCTAAATTTATATCTAAATTTATATATACTGTACATAAGTTTATATCACTCTAATATGACAGCGGACACACAGTTCTGTTTCCTTTAAAATATATTAGCCTGCAGATCGTGTATGGAAAAGTGTTTTGAGGTGATAAAACTGAATTGTGCAAGGAGCTGTGCAGAGTTTGATATCTAATAATTTGCCTTGTTGCCATATAAGTATTATTTTAGCTCCATAAATATTAGTGAGAGTATCGTAGCTGTCATCATGTGCTCCTGTTTTCTTTCATAAACCACCAGTCAGTTCCTCCTCTGGGCACCAGATCAGAGGCAGGTGCTTCCTGAAACCTTTACAAACAACTTTCATCTTCATCATTCTCAATGGAAAACATCTGCTATACAATTATTTGAATATCAAACCTTCCAATTGAAAATGACAATAACCATATATGTTTATTACATAATGTGTATTTTAAAGTCAGAGACGGAACACTCTGTAACTGCTTGTATCAAAAGAGGGCCCATCAAACAACATCAAAGACAAACAGAAATTGACACTTTCTGTGGACATCACAGTGGAAATCAATACAACGCATTTGAAGTATTTGTTCCTTTAAAGGCCAAAGCAAAAACTGAACATCAAGGCGGAGAATATTGCTGAATGAAGTATACAGTAGTTTAGTTTTCATAGACATTCTTCATTATCCCTCACCAAACATAGTCTATGTGTATGAATCAGATGTTTTTAAGTTAACAAATAAATAAATTATCATTTGATTTTTCAATTTACATGACATGCACTGAAAATTCATTTCTGTGGCCTTTTCTCTTTGTCCTTGCTGGTGATTTAGAGCACCTCTGTCTGTCCTTGGGTAATTGGTCTCAGTCTCTGTGACTTTGCCTGAATATATGTATATCCAGCAGCAGAGAGCAAAGTGCCTTACAAATTGGAGCACGCTAGTAATAATATCCTTGTTGAAACACTGTTAGAATGAATAGTGTTTTCCTCAAAAGTATGTGGCTTAAGCAAACGAGTCTCTTTTGAGAAGACACTGCATGTGAAATGCCACAAGTGATATTATATCACTAATATTTTATATGTTAATTCAAATTCACAATGCTTGTCTTGTTTATTGATTAAATGGTGTCAGTTTGTTTTCATCATGCTTACAAACTGATATCATTTTGCTGCCAGGCTCAGACTTCATTACTGTGAAGCAAAACTAAATTGATAAATCCTGACCTGAAGCATGTGAATGAGCTGTGAAATTGATTTATATCATTGGAGATTTTGATATATTTTGCCAAACTGAAAGCAGAAAAATGAGCAAATGCATTAATAATGTTGACTCCAACATCTAATAGATGTTACCATCTGACTATAAAGACAAAGACGAGTTACTGAGCCGTTTTTAGCAAGGGATAGAAAATTCTGGATTGTCCTTGAAATGTGTTTTTAGTCATTTTGTTTTATAAAACACTGATTTCTACTAAATCATTGTAAGTTTAAAAGAGCAGATACAGAAGTATGAGAAGAAGATACAGAAATATATATATTTTTACAAATTGAATTTAACAACCTATGCTCTTGCAAAACAGCAATCTGTATTAAAAAATATATTTATGCACTCACAGTGTCATTTTATTGACTGTACATCTATGAAATATAGTGTGTTATTAAAAGTACATGCATTACAATGAGTTAATGTTATCTTTATTCAGTAAACAAAAAGCTTCCTTTTATAATAAACCCATAATCTGTATCACACTGTATCACACTATTCTGGATATTTTTATAAAATTCAGAAAACAACTGTCACAACAGTCTGCATATTTGAACATGACTGTGACCTCTTGTAGCATAGACATTAAAATAATGCATTACTACAAGTACTATCTCACGTATCCTGAAAAGATTGTGCAACATGATCTCAGACATTTCCTAAAGGTTAACCACATACAGAATGCAGAATGACACTTTGAACAGTCCAAAAACGTATGTTTTCCAAAACTGTTAAAAGCTTACTGAATTACACAACTGTTTCTGATCATAAGACATGCACTGTTTCAAAAGTCATATACATATTAACTGTTTTAAAGAGCCATACTTAAGACTGTTAAACTATTTTAAAGAATCATACTCAAAATATTAACTGCTTCAGAGAACCACACAAGCACTGTGAACTGTTTTAGAAAGCCAGAATTAACTGGTAACCATTTTAACTGTTTTAGTGAACCTTACTCATACAATGCTCTTTAGACGTATTTAAAACTTCAAAGGAACTGTCACAATACAACCATTATATAGAAAATAATAAAGGATTGCTAAGTGTCAGTCATCTCAAATCTCTTTAATGATGTTGCAAAGGGATCTCAAGGAATAATCTGACGTTTAACCCTGTTTAAAATTTTGAAGTGTACAGTTTTAGTTGGTAAATCATTGCATATTCCAGAGAGAGAGAGAGAGAGAGAGAGAGAGAGAGAGAGAGAGAGAGAGAGAGAGATTATTTTTTTTATTACTGTTTTATCCTACAATGTTGATTGTTAAATGTAGAGTGTTTTCTGATCTATTATTATTTTTATTGACATAAATGAATAATATGATATATATGAATGATATGATATATTGAATAATAATATGATATATTGGATAATGATATATTATTTATATTTTTGTTTAATTATTATATGTATATATATCTTTAACTTTTTGGTCCTACTTTATATTAAGTGGCCTTAACTAATATGTAATTAAACTGAAAATAATAATGTGTTACAATGTACTTATTGTGTAAATACATGTTTTTACATTGTACTTATGCTTGGTTAATTACCTGCATGTAGTTACATCTGTAATTAAGTTTTGTAATTACATTTGTAGTTACACTTTTGACCATCCCTTACACCTTAACCCACTGTTAAACCTACCCATTCCACCAAACTCATTCCTAACCTTATACCTGTATCCGTCCTCAAGAGCATCAGAAGTATTCTGCAATACATTATAGACACAGTAAGTACATCGTATGAATTTTTTATGCAAGTACATAGTAGTTAAAGCCACCTAATATAAAGTGGGACCAATTTGTTTTTTACTACTATTATTTACTGTGTTTACTGTGTTTTTTATTAATTATATATATGTATGTTTTTTATAAATGCTTTGGCAATATATTTGTAACATTTGTCATGTCGAGAGAGAAAGAGAGAGAGAGAGAGAGAGAGAGAGAGAGAGAGAGAGCGTTTTATTGGTTTCATTGTGGGGACCAAATATTCCCACAAATATAGCAGTACCAGTAAATATTTTTGTGTCCCCATGTGGAAAAATGAAAAACAAGTATTTTGAAAATGTTAAAATGCAGATATTTTTCCTATGAGGGTTGAGTTTAGGGATAGAGCTGGGGAAGAAGTATAGAGTATACAGTTTGTACAGTATAAAAGTGCGTGTGTTTGTGTGTGAATGTGCCTGTACACACTGCAAAAAAACATATAGATTGATCTGTCTCCTATTTTAAACAGGCCTACTTTGTTCCTCCATGCTTCTCCATTTAACTTCATATTCATATTTTAACATTCTCAGCAGCATTTATTTCCTTCCATTCTTATTCTAGCCAACTGATTGTGAATAGAAAGCTGTTGTTTACCACTTATCCCATTAAAGCTGGAATATTTCAAGATGTATTCATGCAAACATTTAAAAAACACAAAACCGACCATATATCTGTGACTTGGATCGGAATGAATACAAACCTAATAACTGTGCTTCTGGCTTAGGTCATGGGGGTTTGATCAGTGGGTTTTCCATCAAAGAAATTAACAAGACTTTAAACAGATCATCGCAGTGAGTCACTCGTGTCATTATGGAAATCCACCTAAGGCATCTAACGCTCCTCATGAAACACATGTGATATTTACATAGTGATTCTGCCTGCTGCATTCAGGCCTTTTTTAAATGGATATTAAAGAACTGACCATGGTGATCAAAGGTGTGGAAAAAAATATCTTTTATTGGTTGACAATTACTACACAGGTGGATATGGAACATCAAGACAATATGAGGCTAATAGCACATCAAAAGACAAACTGAATTACACACAGATTCATACCAGAGAGAAAGAGAGAGGGGGAGAGAAACAGGTGAAGCTCAGATCACAAGCTATAGATGAAAGTCCTAGAAGAAGGGGGGCTAGAAGAGCACTGATGTTGCATGGACTGGGTAAACAGTGGCTAAAGAGCTTACACTACCTTTATTTGATCCACCATCTTGAGTAAATGGTAAAATAAGCAAACAGTATTTTCACACTGACTCTGCAAATAGATTGCACAACCTCTCTTCATCATCCGGCCCGCTCCATTGGAGAATCTGCAAGTCTTCGGCTAGATAGAGATTACACCCAATCTGTCAGTATGTGCAGTCCAGTTTAATCCAATAGGCTCATAGCCCACTCTTTTGCTTTCCTCCATAAAAAGTGCATTGTTGTCCTAGCAGTGGCATTAGGCACGCAAGCCATGCGGTCAGTGGGAGCCGACCCAGCTGCTGACACAGTGCTCAGTATTTGACGATGGGAACACGGAGCACCAAGCGGCTCTTTGCCTGCAGTGTTTAACATATTTCAGGGAGGGGAACAAATGATTTGTGCTGTTTGAATCCATATCAAAGACAATAGCTGTAAGATTTGTAGTTGTGTGGTTTTGGGGTTTGTATGGTTGAGACAAACTTGGAGAGCATGTATTATTTTGCACGAACAGAATAATCTGATCAAGTGCAAGGAATTGCTGTGATTTAAAATTGTATATAATTGGCAATGACCTTGGTTGTGGGTTTGTTTGCTGTCACAATGGAAAAAGTGACAGTAAACATTCAATTTTTGCTAATTTTCAGTGGTAACAATGTTAAACAAAGTACTAAATATAAACCCACAGGCCTATAATTAACAAACTGTATAAATGTTTCACATTTCAAAGAAAGATGACCAATACAAATGTGACAACTTGAGAGATAAACTGAAAGATAACCTTGTCCTAAGAGCACAGTTCAACGTTTGGATGAAAATTAACTTGATTGATTACTCAGTGACTGACTGTACATCTGGATACATTCTAGCTTCATATATTACACATTCCTTATCCAACAGCTATAAGAATAAACAATACATTTATATTTATTTATTTTTGAAAACATTTATATCTAAGCAGGATATGAACTGCTTGTTGGAAACCAAAATAAAACAATACTAGTCAGTTTAGTGTCATTGTAAAATGGCGTCAATGAAATAACATGTTATAAGGAGATGTGTTATGTACTATTAGCTGTTAATAAAACAGCTAACAGCGAAATGCTACCAATAGAGGGTGGCGATGAGCAGAGAGTTTTGTTTGCTGTAAATCTGAATATCGTAGCTCCTCCTTTGAAACCCACCAACAACTGCCCCTCGTTCCAGTCCACCTCTCTCTCTCTCTCTCTCTCTCTCTCTCTCTCTCTC
>CAIGQQ010037872.1:7440733-7502091 GCA_903798035.1 Danio albolineatus | reverse complement strand
TCTCTCTCTCTCTCTCTCTCTCTCTCTCTCTCTCTCTCTCTCTCTCAATGCGTGGACTTCATCCTAGATAGTTCACCATTAATACAGCGTTCCCGTTTACTCGTCTCTCTTTCTCTCAGAGACTGCATTCACTTCCTTACTTTCACCCCTCCCTCCCTCTCTCACTCTCTCTCTCTCCCTCTCTCCTCCACTACATCTTCAATCTCTCAGCAGCAGCAGTTTGTGTCCTGAGAGAACTGGCACCAAACTGACGCATCCATGGGGCGCGCGCAGCATCTTTATTTCAGCACATTACAATTTGAAGTCATATAGGGGGAATATTCGCGTCAACGCAGCAAACACACTTCAGTCGTTCGGCGTTTCATCTCCAGGCTTTAAACTCTCAGTCGCGCCGCATCTGTCTGTATTTTGTCTCATTTGTAGCCGTGTCTAGCTGTGGTGATGGATGGGGATGCATGTGTTCGCGTGTGGACTCGACCGCTGCAAGTGATGCTCCAGCAGAAGAAGATCAAAGCGCGGAGGAAAAAGCGCAAGGAGTTGTTCGGGGGACAGATGTGCTTCATGGGGCTGCTGCTGCTGGCGGTGTCGGGCTTGTCCAGTTTGGCCGAGAATTCCGGTGAGTTTCGGTTCAGGATTTGTCAGGAATGTGTGTTTGTGAAAAGCGGAGGGGGGTAATGGAAAGTTTTACGGGAGAATCACTCGCACTCGGCACTGTTTTACTGGAGAACCCCACTCGCAGAATTGCGCTGTTAAAGGGAACACATGCAGAACCACTCTCTGAACTGTTCTGCTGTTTTCTCAAACTGTTGAGAATTGCACATCTGTTTTAGATCATCGTGCACGTATTTATAGAATCATACACATGTGTAAGTCTTAGCATATTAAAGAATAGTACTCAAATGTTAACTGTGAACTGTTTTATAGAGCAAAACTTCACTAACCGTTATAGACAGTCGAACTCGAACCTCTAAACCATTGTAGTCAACCTTTCACAGCTGTTTACCAAGTAACACTCACAATGTCACTCTTTTCTGAAAGCCATACTAGCATAAATTGTTTTAGAAAAATGTTAATGCTTTGATTTAGCATCTATTAAGAAATGTTTTAATATACATTAAAGAGATGTATTAATCATTTTTTAGTGAATGACATTCATACATCAATTGGTTTTTAGAGAGCTATACTTGAGACAAACTATTTTATAGAAATACGTTCACTATATTATCCATTTTGGACTATGATAGCACTGTTAACCTGTGGTGAGCCAAAGAAAATGATAATCATGTTAACTGTTGCAGACACTTGTACTTCTAAACATATACTCATAATTGCAATAAATTCTGGGAACATTACTAGCACTAAACATATTTGAAAAACTTGAAATGAGCCATAGGCTACTCTGCAATTAAGACAGCTGTATATCACTTTCCATTTTTGTAAACTGCCCTCTCACAAAATAAACTATACTATAAAAACTATCAAATAAAAATCGTACCTAAGATTGTTAATTCTTTTACAGAACCATGCTCACAATAATATCAGTTCTGCAGAACTGTATTAGAAATCTAAACTGATTATGAGAACTGCTAATATTTTGAGGGAATCATACAATTAACAGTTTTAGAGAGTCATACTTAAGAGTGTTAAGATTTTACAGAAATGCGCTTTTATTATTATTATCATTATTATTATTATTATTATTATTATTATTATTATTATTTATTAATATATATTTTAGAGTAACGTAATAACACCAATCCGTTTAAGAGATGTAATAACCGTTTAAGTGAACCAGATTCTACCATAACCATTGTAGACAGTAATATTAATTAAAGTGTTTTAGAGAGTCACAATTAAGACTCTTAACTTACACAAGAACATATTCACAACACTTAATGTGGAGAATGATACTAGCATTAAAAAACATCATCATACAATTAACAGTCGAGACATGTACTCACATTTTAGTTGTGCATTAGTTCACTTTTGTTTTCACTTTGAGAACGTTTAACTATAAAGAGTGTGAGTACGATTTACATTCATTCATTTTACTGTGACAACAGTTATGTTATGTTGATGTAGCGAGTGGAGTGTTCTAAACATCTGTGTTTAATAATGGGCTGATCTGTTGCAGGCAGTTTTCCCCAACAATGCTGATAAAGTTTGTTTTTTGATCCATAACTGTAGTGGTTTACTTTCCGACTCACAAACAGTAAAGCAATTCATTCTGACTCAACATAAATGATTTCCAACTGACATAGGGAGCCCTGATGTTGAGTCAATCATCGGCAAATTTAATATGCATCACTAATTATTAAAACTCAGAGAAGGAGAATGTGTCAGCCACTCTCGAAAATAGTAACAAGTGCCGGTACCTGTTTTCACAGGCTAATCTGTTAAAAGCAGATTAGCTTTCAGGATGGTGTTTCTTTAAACGTTGGCAAATAGTAGCATAAAGGCTTTTCTTATCAACTTGTGTAGATTTGTCCACTCTCTGATCCATGATACCATGCAATCTGAGTCTGTCCACATACCCTCCATATGGCCATTCATATCTCTGCAGCTCAGCACCAAAATAATGACCCTTCATAGTAATCTAACTATTAAATGCATCACTTTAAAAGCCATTCAGTATGTGTGCATCTGTTACAGTACGCTGACATCATATAAAACAAAAGATGTTTTCATATAATGCTCTGCATGTTCACTTAAAGGCACTGTATTCAAAGATAATCTTGTTGTATAATATAATCTTGACAACTGTGCATTAAATTAAGGCTGTTGGTTGAGATGGATGGCACATTTCATTTGCGAGTGCAGTGTTTTAATACATGAGAAGCTGCTCTTTTGCAAATGCCATTCGGGAAAGAGAAAGCAAAGAGGTAGATTTGGAGAAAAGAAAAGGGAATGATGAAGGCAGGGAGAACTGTGCCGAGTGGCTTGCCATTCGGTACAGACACTGATAAGAAGTGACTGCGCTGTCAGTTGCTGACTGGCTCTGACAGACATGCTGCCTGCTTCTCGGTCAGCTATAGCCAGACCTCTGAGATTCCTTATTGTTCTCTAAACTTATTTATTTATTAATTTGCTCTTTCTTTTATCATTTCTTGTGTTCTTCTCCTGCTCTGTGATTCTCACTACCCTTATCTCTCTTTTGCACTATTTGGACAGGATTAGTTTTGCAAACGGCTTGAGTCAAATTATTAACCGAGGACATCTGTGATGTCATGTAGTGATTCGGACAGGATTTGGATCTTGTTTTTTTGGAATGCTGTCATTTTACCCAGAAGGTCATTCCAGAAAATCCATACTAAAGGTGTACCAGGCAGTGACGTAAGAATAAGCAATTTATAGTTTAGCTTTGATAATCGCTGGACTGTATATGTGTGTAAATATAAATGTAAGTATGTGTGTGTGTTTGCATATATTTAAAAATATATTTAAATGTAAAATATACATGTATATGACACAAATTGTACATGCATTTATATATCTATATAACTAAATTGTTTTTAATAATGTATTTTTAATGCATGTACAGTACATGTTTCACATATACATATATTTTGATCAACTTTATTTTGGATTTGATCAATTGTGATTAATCTTTGACTTAGGTCTATATATTTTTGTTAAAATTTTGAAATCATTTGTATTTAGAAGAGATATCAACTCTGAGTTAGCAAAGGCAAAAGGTTTAACATTTCAACCAGGGATGTGTGAGAAAAACAAAATTGTCTTCCTCAGGGAACCGAATGCCACCCAAATGGGGCTTTTGACGTCAATTAATGTTCCCTGTGAGCCCAGATGCTCCCAGGTACCTCATGTTCATGCATGGCATGCTCTCATCTGGAAGATGGACAGAGAAAGAAAGAGCGAAAGGGGAAAAATGGATAATGTGTTAAATCTTTCTATTGTCTGGGATGATTTTGGGCAATACTGGAAAGTGGTTTGGCATGTTTTGAGTCAAATTTCACAAAACATTCTGTAACAAGTTGAAGGAACTAACTGCACTGGATAAACCTAATACCTTCAAGATCCAGTCATTTTCCTCAATTGCAGTCTCCTTTTTCTGGCTGATATATAATGTTTGTGAGCCAATATTAATTTATTAAATTCTATAAATTTCGTAAGGGTATGGAAACCTTTGTAGAACCTTTTTTTTCACAAAAAAGAAAAGAAAAAATAGAGTGCATGCTCAATTTTAAGCAAGTATTTAACAAAAAAATTGCTAGCATATACAATTACCATTGGGCGCCCCGGTGGCGTAGTGAGTAGCACGTTCGCCTCACAGCAAGAAGGTCGCTGGTTCGATCCCCGGCCGGGCCAGTTGGCATTTCTGTGTGGAGTTTGCATGTTCTCCCCGTGGTTGCGTGGGTTTCCTCCGGGTGCTCCGGTTTCCCCCACAGTCCAAAGATATGCGGTACAGGTGAATTGGGTAAGCTAAATTGTCCATAGTGTATGTGTGTGAATGAGAATGTATGGATGTGTTTCCCAGAGATGTGTTGTGGCTGGAAGGGCATCCGCTGCGTAAAACAAATGCTGGATAAGTTGGCGGTTCATTCCGCTGTGGCGACCCCGGATTAATAAAGGGACTAAGCCGAAAAGAAAATGAATGAATGAATGAAACAATTACCATTATTCAATATACTATATTATTATTAATTCTGAATTTATTATTCAACAGGATATTCCAACGCTATCTCACAGCAATTCGTAACTTTTGATTTAATGGCTAATTCGTATGAATTTGTACGATCTAATTCGTACAATTTAGTATGATTTGCTAATCACCCAATGACGGTTGGGTTTAGGGGTGGGGTTGGGTGCCACACCTCCTTTTTTAAATCATAAATTTTTGTACGACTGAATTCGTATGAATTAGCCACTAAACTGGCAAAACGTAAAATGCTTACATTTTTTTCGTGAGATCAGGCTGGATATTCTGATATTGTCTCTATATTTCAAACAACTCCATCTATTACTTGCACTTGAAATTGATTCATGAACTAAATATCTGAACATGTATGGTCAATAGATAATTAGTCTTAAACATTACTAAATTATCAAATGAATGAAAAGCCTTGAATGATAATCACTGTGGCATGATAAGCAATGACTTTACAGAAAAACTCTGGAGATTTTGTTTGAAATAGCCTAGTCTGGGATGGCTAACTCTATCCCTTTCTCTCTTTTTAAATATTTTAGAGAGCTCAACAGTAAAGACCGCTGTTATGACCATGAGTGTTGCAGACTAGTTAACAGAGATAGTAATAATTTGTACTTTAGTTATGTTTTCAAGCCAATGCTGCATTGTCCCTAAATCTTGCTATTGTTTATTCATGTGTATTGGCTTGCATCTTGCCAAACGTATAAATCAGTTAAAATTGGTTGACAAAAATCATGTTGTTTCTCATAAAACATGTTTTTTTTTTGTTGATTTGGTATTTTTTATGTTCTTTATGTTTCATATGAATGAATGAATGAATGAATGAATGAAACTTCATTCGGTCCTCATTCAGTTTCTGACTACAGTTTTTTACACCAACACCAACTACATATGCATAACATGCAGACTTAACCCCATATCAGTAATTCTCACAGGGTTAGGATCATCCCAGTCTAAGTCATGCATGATAAAAACTCCAAATATATAACTAGACAGTGTCTCCTTCCCATAGGTGACCTTCCTGCTTAATTGATTTTTTCTTACATAGTCTTTCCTTCTTGTTGTTCTTAACTCTTCTCTCTCTTTCATTCTCTTCAGACCAGCTCATTTATCATCCAAACTGGCCCACACCTTGCCCAGTCTCTGTTTGCAGCAGAGCGGTTCATTATTTTAGCTAGTTTTACAGCACGCTGGGCCACAAACCTGACAGCACACGCTAGTCCCAGATGGATGACTTGAGATGGATCAGTCTCGTAATTGTAATTCTATACTGCAGAAACAAATTGAGGGTTTGGAATATGTGTGACATGTCAGAGGTATACCGGTGTTCAGGTTACAGATTTGTGGCCACTGAAGCCCATGCGCAGGTTATTGGGTGTCACTGAAACAAAGGTGTAAATTAAGTCTTCAAGGGATTAATAGTACTGTACATTTGAGGCACACTGTATCGGTTATCGCTTGGTTTATTGGTAGGGGTCAGTATTCATTGTGTGATGTGAGACTTAACACTTATTATTATTATTATTTTTTGGGGGGAAGGTATTTTACATCAATTACTGGACAAATTTATAGTACTGCATTACAGCAAAGATTTAAGCTTTTAAGATTTTGTTTACAGTTAAAATTGTTTGGTGTTTAACCATGAATTCACTTAAAAATACCATTGATTTGCCTCTGACAATTACAAATAATACATGTATTTATTATTATTATTATTATTATTGTTGTTGTTGTTGTTGTTGTTGTTGTAGTTGTTGTTGACATTGGTTGTTTTTTGCAATATGTAAGTTTTAATCCCTTTTGTCTTTTTATCACAGTGTATTTATTGGTTTACTGCCATTAATAACTTAATAATACATTTATTATTGAATAATAGTACAAATATATTGTATTTTTATTGGTTTTATAAGCCATAAAAATACAAACAAATTGTGGCCAGTTTTTAATCAGTACTAAAAGGACTCCTGCTTCCAAAGGAATTTGATTCATCAGCATTTTTATTATCTTTTTTGCCCTTGTTTTTACCATCACTATGATGTACTGACATGAACTAAATCTTTTCTGTCAGCTGTAAATACACTGACTCTGTGTTTGAGCTTTCTTTCTCTTGAGCTGATAAATGGATCCAGTGATGTTGTTGTGTGGTTCACCGTCCGTCGCCTACAAAGGCCATGATGCTTACACACCAAACCGGCCTCATTTTACATACCCTTTGACAGCTAATCATTCACAATTCTGTTTGAAACACATCTGTAAGCGTTAAAGCAAAGGCCTGTCCCTAAATATACTGTCAGCGGTACAGGCTGACGTTTCTCGGAGAATTTCTGAGACATGTTCACAGTGAATAAAAATCACCCAGTCATTTGATCAAGTGTGAAGAGCAAATAATGGCTCATCTTTCAGTACATCACAGTTGGCAATTAAGCTCCCCGTTCAAACACTGATTACAAAAATCATCTCAATGCACTCTAAATGTACAGCAGGAGGCTCAAAAATGCGAATCTTTCAAGCTTAAAGATGAGGCACGGCACATATTTCGAAGACTAAAATATATTTTTACAGGCTTGCTTTTATTTTTTAACATAAATACACACAGGTCTTGTCAATTCTTAGTAGTCCGTTTATATCATGAGTTGGTGCATTGATAAAAAGCAAAATCAACACCATCGCTAGATGTTTTGTAAAAGAATAACAAAGTAACCATATACACACTGTAAAAAGTACCTGTTAATTAATAGTTTCCATATTTTGTGAATGTGTTTTCCATTTGTTTATGGTTATGAATTGTATTATGACACCTTGGTCTCTGCTCTGTCTACTTTTGATGTTGAAAATTCAACAATAATACATGCATAAGATATGATAAATAGGCAATTAAGTTTGTAAAATAACTGAAAATTACTGGCAATTTATTACATCACCCAGATGCAGTCTGTTGCACCCAGTTAATTACAACACCAGCCCAGACAATAAATTAATAATTAGTAAATAATTAATAATTTGATAAAAGTCACTTTTTCAAACTTTTCAAGGTTAAACATTGTTGGAGGAAAGATCAAGGTCCCATAATGCAATTCAAAAGCATACATAAGTAAGGAAAATAAAAACATAAATCACAAAATAAGGAAAAACTCTGAATTTAAATTTTTTTTTTATATTGTTTCTAGTGACCTTGTAAGTATTTAGACATGTAATTCACACTGTAAAAATACTGAAGTCATTTCATTATATAACAAAATGTCAAAATAAATGTGGTATTTTTTTTGTAAAGAAATATTGTGCAAGCACACTTTACAAGTGAAAAACTCTGAAAGCAAAACTCCAGCGTCATTTGTTTGTAGATGCCACCTGGTCTGATATTTAATAGTCTAAAGTCTTGAAATTGTGACTTTTGTGTTTCCTAAATAGCTGAAAAAGTCCAAATATGGGAAATGTATATTATGGAGCATCAACGTGATAAAGTGCTATCGTTATTGCCTGTGATAAATTGTTTAGAGAAGCTAGCATAAACCTTAAACAAGATGAACACTAACTGATTTGCCTCTCTGTCAGTAATAGGTTCTAAACTATTTCATTATTAAATATATCTATTTCAAATAGATAGGAATAAAGGTGTAGTTGGAACAGTGGAGGGAGGATGAAGAATTGTGAAAAGCATGACATCAACAGGCAACTATTTATATCAAATTTACGTTGCAATATGAAATATTAGATAAATGCGATCTTTCTGTATTAAACTTTCATGTCTATTTTTACAGTTGATTCCCCCTTTCTTTTCTACAGTCTGTAATCAATCAAAACATCTACTAATGCTATTCAGCATTTGTGAAATTGATACATATAAGGATTTATAGAAAGCAGAAGTATTTTATTCTTGAATGTTTAGCAGCATTCTTTTAATGTTATGGTATTAAAAAAAGCATTTTACTTCTGTAATGTGACATATTTCGGAGTGAACAGATATCCATCAAGTAAAAAAAAAATGTGCAAAAGGGTTGTATTGGTTTTAAAGGATTTTATTGGTACTGAATGTGTTGGGTTTGAAAAGTGAGCATTACATAATAGAATGGTGACAGACCTGTATGTCAGAGTTTTTTTCAAGATAAGCAATTTCAGAAGTAGCTTTTTGTGCTACATTACGTTATGTTACGTTACGCCACTTCACGTTATGCTATATATTGGATAGCATTATCTAATAACTAATATCCAATAGCATTTTTCAAAGTGACATCAGCAAAATGGCAAGGTAATTTCAGATTTATTTATTTATTTATTTATTTATTTATTTATTTATTTATTTATTTATTTATTTATTTATTTATTTATTTATCTATTTATTTATCTATTTATTTATATATTCATTCATTCATGTTGTACATTTATTTAATTTTATTTTTTAGCATTATTAAGTAAAAAATATCCAGTAGCATTATTCAAAATGACATCAGAGATTTCAGATAATGGTATATTATTCAAATTAAGTTTTTTTTTTTTTGGTCCATTTGCTATGCATTGTGTTATGTATGCGATAGCTTTATCTAATAACTAATATCCTAATGCATTATGCAAAGTGACAACAGCAAAATTGAATTTTTTTAATCAATTAATTTAAAATTAATGATTTGTCAATTAATAAATGTAAACATATTTATTTACTATTTTATACACATTATACTATTTTGTATTAGAGAGAAATATTCGGTAAAAATATCCAGTAGCATTATTCAATGTGACATCAGAGAAAGTTTGATTTGTTTTATTTAATTTTATTTAGTAAGCATTATGAAGATTACTATATTTATACACCTGAAATGTTTAATTTGCAAAAATCCAGACATCTCCTTCATTGTGTAAAATAAAAATCACATCAATATGAAATTCCATTTTTATTTCATTCGTGTAATGAAATCCATCTCGGACGAGACCAATAACATCTATCTGCAAAGTAAATAGACTCAGTGTCATATTTCATTTGCACTTTGTATTTAGACACTTGCTCAGTTTCCTCAATAACCAGTCAGAAAAAGTCTCAGTAGCTTTTCAGTAATTAACGACAAGGTATTGAGTCCCCCAATAGAACGTCCCTAATTAATACAGTGGCTTTATTTTAGGCTTGCGCTCTATTTTGGAATACACAAGACAATTTAGTCAGGACGGAGGCAGCTGCCGCCCTGGAGCGCATGACGAGGTGAAAAGGGGATGAAGACAGAAAGAAAGAAAAGAGAGAGAGAAAAAGCAAGGGTTTTCTCTCTGTCGGCTCCACATGTTGCCCTCACGTGTAGTGCAGGTCATTAATTCAGAGAGGAGGGGGTGTCCTACATACTTATTCCCTCTCTATATATATATATATATATGTGTGTGTGTGTGTGTGTGTGTGTTTGTCTGTGTATAAAGATATATAAATATATATAGCATGCTCTAAATGTCCTCATTAGAAGTGTGATTTATGATACCCCTACACTCCACCTTCGTTACGTTTGTGCTGCGGTAAGAGCAGATCATGGCCTGCTCCGCATCTGTTTTTGGGGTCTGCCAAAGCTGAAACAGCTCTGAATGGTTAAATCATATGCAATGTACAGTTCGCCAGACCACTGAACATCTCCTAGAGAGGCTTTGGCCTGCCAGTGAGTGAGTGGATGGATTGCACGCAGATGTTTGAAATATTTTAGACATACCAAGATGAAAACCAGCTACGCATTGTAATGTAGCAAAGACAAGCGTGTTGCAAAACTGTCAGAAATGTTTTACACTGGACATAATGTTCTGCAACTATTACTTAGTTATTAGCATGCTGTTTGTCATATTAATTGTTAGGGTGCGCATTTTCAGTTTGACCAATTCTGTGCTGCTTCATTATGCTTGCAGAAACAGACAATCCCATGTTTCCTCTTTTTCTGTATTTGTTGAACACTTATATAATAGGGAAGCATTTTAAACATGTGTTGAAGTAACTCTTCTTAGATGGCATTGGTGTGTTTTAACTAAAGCTTAGTTGCTATAAACATTTCATGTTTTGAGTTTGTCTAACATGGTGTCAGGCAACAAAGTGTTAAAAAAGTTTTGCAAACATACAGCTGTGAATAAGATCCTTTTTTTTCCCCTTAACTTTATGAAAACTGTTGTTTTTATTTATTCATAAAATATTAGAAATGTATATTGTTTTAAGGGTGTTCTGGTAGTGATGTTTTTTAATCACAAGTGTGAATTTATATTTAACAAATACATGTTTTCCCCATAATGAAAAGTACAAAAAATACGTTGCTGTCATTTTATTCAACACACAAAACATATAGTGGAATTAGTAGATTTGAATTGGTGGACTTGAACTCGTACAGCACCTGTTGTTATCATTTGGCAGGCAATTGGGTTCTTCATTTTTACTATTTGATCCGAAGTCTAACTTGAATATTTTGTTTACCTCAAGTCACTTTTGAAACATGATATGAATAAAGATTGTATGCCTTTAAGTCTGCTTCTGCATGCTATTTTTATTATTTTGTTGATTTTAGAAATGTGACCCTGGATGATAAAACCAGAAAGTCTTAAGTTTTACAGGTATATTTATAGAAATTACCTAAAATACATTGTATGGGTCAAAAATGATATTTTTATTATAATATTTTTATTATTTTATTATTATATTTGTTTGTTTTTTTGTCAGAAAACTAAAGATCATGTTTCATCAAGAATTTTGTAAATTTCCTACTATAAAAATATAGATTTTTGATATGTAATGTGTATTGCTAAGCACTTCATTCGGACAATTTTAAAAGTGATTTTCTCAGGTTTTTTTTTTTTTTTAAACAGATTCCAGATTTTCTAGTCTAGATGGTACATTTTGTCCTATCCTAACAAACCATAAATCAATGGAAAGTGTACAGCTATTCCAGCGTACAGCTTTCAGGTGATGAGTAAATCTCAGTTTTTAAATAAATTGACACTTTTGACTGGTTTTGTGGCCCAGGGTCACAAATGATTCATTAATTCCCCAGAGGAGTGCATGAATTGGCTGTGGGAGCCATCGTTTTATGATTATGATATTATAATGATTTCAGAAATTTAAAAAATTGCAATCCCTTTTATTTAATTAAACAAATTCATCCCTTTACAGAAACAAGCTTATTGTGCACCCAGCATTTGGGTTTAAACAAAATAGGTGGTTTCAAAAATAAGTGTAGGTGAGTGACTTATTAATGAACAGTGAGTTTGAAGTGTTCTGAAAGATGATGCAGCACATATCCAATAGCTAATACCACTACACTGTCAGCTATTAGCACAGAAGCCCATCACACACTGTGAGTGCTAGCACATTCAGATAGCCTTTCACCTGCGCTAAGAGGAGAAGAAGAACTGATTATTTTTTTAATTGTCTGATTCAGATCAAGCGTGTGCTGACTATCCTGCAGTGCAGTGCAAATTATGAGAGAAGGTAGCTCATTACTTCTCACACAGGATTACCTTTCATTCAAATAAGCATTTCTGCTTTGTTAAAAAAAAAAGACAAATATGCTTAAAATATTAAAATCCACTATGAAAGAATAATGAGTTCTAAGCTTTTAATCTTTTGACTGCTTTGAATTTATATAAGCCTTTGTTTGATATTCTGTCTGATTACATAAAGCCACTGTTGAAACATATTTGAAGGTGGTATGTTAGTTTAGCGTAACCTGCTGAGAATGAGTGTACTTAAAAGAGATATCTAAACTGTTGGAGATAGCGGTGTTTGCTGTCATCTCAAGAGGAACGTCGGTGCATTCACACTATTTTCAGCTAAAAACAGAAAACTGCTTATGTAGTCTGGTAGTTCTATTATGCAACTGCTGGATTTTGAAAATGATTGAAGTGATTTTTGTGCTGATTTTATTCTATTAGGATCTTGCTTAAAAACAGTTTGGTAATTTTCCTATTTAAAGCTTGACTCTTCTGTTCTCTACATCGTGTAAAACCAATAAAAAATAATAAAAATGGCTTTGACAGGAAATTTGCTGCAGGAATGTGACCATGTGCTTACCTTGCTCAGGGAGAATGCCGGTCTAGCTGCCTAAGAACATTGCACCTGCTGCACCCTTAGTACGGCAGTAAAGTTCCTTGATTATTATGCCGGAATAACAGTTACTAGTCATATCAAGCTAGATAATTGCTACTTTTCAATTTCCTTTGGTCTTGGTAAGTCTACATGTAACCACTGAAGCATCAAGCTTTACGTAGGAAAATTATTGAAATTCTTTGGTCATTTTTGAACGAGATGCTAATGGTCTAATCGGATTCAATGATTTATGCTAAGCTAAGATAAAAGATCGGCTGAATGTATTAGAGAAATGGTCAAATGCATTTCTACCTGTTTTTGTAAATCTTTGTGAAGAAGGATCTTTTTGATAATGTTGTTTTTGTAATCAAAATGGTATTGTTGTAGTACATTAATGTAAACTTACCCTGAACTGCATTTATGGGCCATCACCCCCAAAAAACAATGTGAGAAGGTGGATAAAATAGAACAATCAGACTCAGCTGTGATGTATAGTAAGATGAGATTTTGTTCTCTAGTGCCAGTTAAATCACATTTTGTAGGCCAACATTTAAATAAGTTTTGTGTGGCCTGTCAAACACTACTTTTGTACAAAAAAAGACAGTAAAATATCTGTCATTGGACCACAAATTAAGATTTCTAAATGTGGAATAAAGATGCTTTTCATTGATGTATGTTTGGATAGTGCAGTGTTTGGCCGAGAGTGAACTATCTGGAATCAAAATGAAAAAAACAGCAATGCATATTATTAATAAAAAAATACAAATAAAGTTATATAATATATATAATATAATACAATATATATATGAAAGAACATTTACAAAATACATTGTCTTAATTAGACAACCTTCAGTGTAAAATCTTTAAGAAGAGACAAATTGTGGGAAAGAATAAACCAAAACCACATCTGGACACCGTGTGAAGCTTGTAAATACTTTTCAAGGCTTAAAAATATGGCACCTGAATTATATTAAAGCAGGAATTGAAGTTAATTTGATATGGTTGTTATAAATAAGATAAACTTATTATGATAAAATTGATCAAATTAAAATTTAAACCTTGTGTAGCAAATACACACTCAGAAAATGTAGTCTTGTCTTGTATAATTAGGTTTTGCTATCACCACGATACATTTAAAAGTAAATTAAGGATTGAACTAAAAATTCAAATGACTTTCCACACTGTAAAAGAATTAAAAGTTGAGTCAACTTATCATTTCATAGCAACCGGCTGCAAAGAAATTTTGAATTTATTGAGCTTCAGAGGTAGAAGTTGTGCCAAATAAATTTTTTAAGTTGACAAAAAAGGCTGTTTTAAATCAAGTATACAGAATAATTTGGCACAACTTCAAATACTGAAGCTTAATAAACTCAAAATATCTTTGCAGCCGGTTGCTTTAAATTTTTAAGTTAACTCAACTTTTTATTTTTTGAAGAAATGGAGAAATCAAAATTTAAAGTCTTCTCAACTGATTTTTTTACTTTCGTTGAACAAACAGTTCCAAACATGCAGTTGAATCATTTTTATGAGTAAATTCAACTCTGAGCCCAAAAATATGTCCGCCTAACTTACAATTTTAAACTGAGTGAACAATTTGTTAGTTGGATTTGTAACAGTGCATAAGCTTCATTCTGTGATAGTTTAATTGAGAAGTGTGCAGCACATACACGTTTATTAAACATTTGTGATCTTTTCTAAACTATATTGCTGCATTTATTTAATGTTTTCACTTCATTTCATAAGAACCAACGTATATAAAAATGAAAATATCCAAAATGTTAATTGTAAAAACAGCAAAAACAACAATCATTTGACCTAAATTTGCTACTTTGAAATTTTGTTTTTTGTCAATTCAGCTTGCTTCTGAGAAAGTCCTATATAATATATCAGATGGCTAGAAAAAAAATATATGGTCACACTTTACAATAAAGCTCATTAATTAATGTATTTACTAACATGAACAAACAATGAACAATGCATTTACTACAGTATTAGTAGTTAATGTTAGTGAAAATACAGTTGTTCATTGTTAGTTCATGTTAACTCACGGTACATTAGCTAATGTTAACAAGCATGGACTTGGATGTTAATAATGCATTAGTAAATGTTCAATTATGATTAATAAATGCTGTACAAGTGTTGTTCACGATTAGTTCATGTTAGTAAATGCATTAACTAATAACCTTTTTGTAAAGTGTTACCAAAAATCTAATGTGAAACTGTATATAAAAAGGTGGGGAGAAATTACATTGAGTGTCATCCCAGAAAGCTGTCTGATTTACCCAGAGCCTCAAAGCTCCATGACTGACCCTACAGTCCTTTGAAGCCTGATTGGTTTAGATGAGGCTCTTGTCCAGCTCTTCTGGCTGACAGCAGACTTGAACAGCAGGAGTCACACTGCCAGCAGTCACTAATGAGACTATTAATGGCCTGTCACATCCATAAACGACCCATTACTGATACCCAATCACCGACTTTATATATAACCACCGTACTTTCACTCTTTATTGTTTGTTTCAAAATTTACCTGATAGTAACTACACTGTACGATTATCTGACAAGCTCATTCCCAGTGATCCACAGACTTTTTGCCAAACTAACTTACTCAAAAGATGATGACTTCCAGAGTTTATTTGGAGTTTCTTTAAAGGTGTTGATTCTCTGTTTAAGTACAGTTCTGTAGATGTGACTAGAAGTCTGCATTGTGATATTTTTAGAAGTTCATCCTTTTTTCTGTTAAGATTGCATAAAAATAACAATATGTTGTCAAATACAAATTTATTTTCAAAAATGGTGGTAATAAAACTCATTTATAAAACTTAAAAATGAGGTAATCCTTTAAAATGTTATCAAATTAAATGTGAGATTAAATAAATAAAGTACAAAAATAACAATTATAAACAAATGAGTATTTTATGATGCAGTTTTCTTGCTAAAAAAGTTCAAATAATAACAATTATGATAATAATAATACTAGTATATTGTATTATACTTTATATTATCATTATTGTCATTATTTTTATCAATAATATTATGATTGTTGCTGTTGCTGCATCCTGAAGTACAAGAAAAGGCTTTATGCAATAATAATGCATTTCTTTTTTTTATTTCAATAATAAATATATTTGAGTTTTTTGCATATTTTAAAAAGTATCATTATTTAAAATTATGTTAAAAATTATTAAATTTTACATTAAAATTTATAAAATCAGAATACACCATTTTTACATATACTGGATTGACGATATCATTGTCAAATAAATTATTAATACAGTTAAATTCTGGTTTATTAATAAATAAAAACACATTTATTTTATATTACTTTTAGAATATCATAACATTTATTTATTTATTTAATTTCACACTTTGCTTCACTCTGAAATTTGCTGACTCCCTAGCTGTCCCTTGAGGGCTCGTGTTCCCTAGTGTGAAACCTCTTCCTCTAATCCAAGCAGATGTTTGTCTTCAGTTGCGTCACTGATGTGTTTCCACAGAGCCTTAAATTTTACCATCCTCCTTTCTTCGGATTTGTTTGTACCTCTCCACTCTCCCTAACTTTGTTTGACTAGTACTGTCCCATATTCAAGTTTTCACCTAATGAAGATAAACTAGGTAATTACGCTTTTGGCAGAGTGGAAGTATGCAGTGTTATATTTATCCATTCTGACAGTATGGGGTCGGATGTGTAAGGGCAGTCTGAATCTATAGGATAGAATTTCCCAGGTAGTTCCTCTTTGCAACAGCTGCTATCTGGGACAGTCTTCTGTGGGATGGGTCCTCAGGTGATGTGCTGCAGATGTGGCTGGAGAGAGCAATCTATTTTATCTTTGACAGTGTTTAAAGTATATAGCACAAGCGTCTGCAAGCTCTCGTCATAGAAACAACATTGTTTGTGACAGGCTTTGTGTGTGATAAAAATCGCTTTTATGCTGAATAGTTTATTTTTATATATGGACTGTTAAAATTAAGCATGTGATTTCTGTGCCACTAGTACCGGCAAATAAAATTATTGTGTGTTTGTTGGCCAGCCACTGGTGTGTGTTTTGGATAGAGTAACCTGTTTGACCAAAAATTGTTGGTAACACTTTAGTTTAGGTGACAGTTCATAGTATTAACAAATCAGAATCAGTTTTATTGCCAAGTGTGCTTCACACACAAGGAATTTGCTTTGGCTACAGAAGCTTTCAGTGTACATAAAGTGATGAGAGACAACACAGAATAAATATGGAAAAAGACGATAGCCATTAAACAGAGATGCAGTCAATCCAAAAAGATCTGGATGTTAAAATGTATGTACAGATTTGTTATAAATATAGTACAGGTTATAAGGTGCTGTGTACAAATGCGTAAGGAGAAGTATTGCATTGTATATTGTTATAAGGTGCTGTGTACAGATGCGTAAGGAGAAGTATTGCATCGTATATTGTAATAGGGTGCTGTGTACAAGTGCGTATGAGAAAGTATTATTGCACAATAGGAAAATATGTAACTGTTCATGAGGTAGATGGCCTGAGGAAAGAAACTTTTCCTGTGTCTGGCTGTTTTTGTGCTCAGTGCTCTGTAGCGCCGGCCAGACGGAAACAGTTCAAACAGGAAGTGTGCTGGGTGCGAGGCGTCCAGGGTGATTTTGCGAGCCCTTTTACTCACTCTGCAGAAGTACAGTTCTTAAAGTGTAGGAAGGGTAGTGCCAGTTATTCGTTCAGGAGTCCGGGACTATTCACTGTAGTCTACGGAGGTCGGTTTCAGCAGCTGAGCCGAACCAGACGGTGATTGAAGTGCAGAGGATGGATTGGATGACAGCTGAGTAGAACTGTACGAGCAGCTCCTGTGGCAGGTTGAACTTCCTCAGCTGACGAAGGAAATACAGTCTAAATTTTGATCTAAATTTTCTAATTTGCCTAGGGGACATTGGAAGGTTGCGATCTTAATGATGCTTGTGCACTCATGATATGCTTGGTAAACTTCACATCAGGAGTGTGAGGGGCTTAGCTACTGTGGCATATTCCATTCAGTCTCCCATAGTCTGTTCCAGACACACTTTGTAGTTCCCATAAAGGGGAATGTCCTGTTTACGCATGTAACTCACATTCCCTGAATAGGGAATGAAGACGTGTGTCTCCACTGCCACAGCAGCTGAGTCTCCAGCTGTTCTAATGCTCACTTCTCAGCCGCCAGCTGATATGTCTTACTAATGGCTAATCGCTGACAGCTGTGGAGCTGAGCTTCGCCTATTTATTTGGCCTTCATTGGCCTGTTTTCTTTCTCTTCAGAGTGATTGGTCACCTAGTGTGCTCCCTAGTCTGTTCTGGACACACGTCTCTGTTCCCTATTCAGGGAACGTGGGTTACGAACATAACCAGGATGTTCATCCTGAACATGTTTTTTTTTTTTTTGGAGGGGTTTTGGCATCACTATGACATTGTTAACAGGTTAACCCCTTAATGATACACACATCTAACAGAAATAAAGATGATTTTTTTTTTTTTGTAATTGCTTCCAATTTTTTGTTACATATTTTTTTTTATCTGATTTTCTACTCCTAATACTACAGATTTATTTTGTGTTTTTGAAAGTATGTTGAGCTGATTTCATCAAAAGCTCCTTAAAAGTGAAATAAAATTAAAAATATGTATAATAATAATAATAAAGAATGTGTGTAGGCAGATGGAATAGATGATCACTTTTGGTCAACGACTTGGAAACTTTAATTAAGTGGCCCTAAATTAGTTTGTTGAATATAGGTAAATAGGTTTGTTATGTGGCAAATAACTAATGGAGGACTTATGGGATTAATGATTGTTATGTCCTGTGGCTCTTTTGGGCATATGCACCAAGAGGCCTTATTATTTATTACTTAGATACCACTGAGAAGTAAATAAGATCCTGTTCCTTTAATGATGCTGTCAGTTACAGTATCATATTAAAGTAAATCTTTAATGAGCGCTATTGTTGGATGATATGTGCATCCAATCACATCAAGGATACTAAAGGTATTCTACTTTTCCATTAATTTATAGTTTCTTTTGTAATCTGATGCCACTCAGGTCAACTTAGCATCTTCCTGCAATAGCACTGCGGTAAAAAAGGGTAAAGTTGCATAATCTGTCTTAGTCATGTTTGTTCTGTGTGAAATCACTTGAACGTCAGGACAAGCACCTACGGCTTTTTCTCTGTTGAGTGGGGTCCTATAATGCATCCTTGTCTTTCAGCTGAATTCTTTATGCTATTTTGTTGTAAAGCACTGAGCGTTTAGGGCATACTTATTTCTAGGGTCTGCCTGAACATTTAACATCATGCTAGAGGCTTTTTGCTTTATGACATGCACCATGTTGTCTTTGCAGACATAACAAAGAGATATGAAGAACTAGTTATGTAATACAGTATAGTTTGTATTTTATAAAAAAGTCGCTTTTTGAAAAATTTACCCTTAAATCTTTCTTGTACATTCACATGGAAGCCTGTGTTATATTTATCTCATTTGATGTTTTACTCTATTTATAATCTGCTTAGTGTTTTTTTTTCTTCTTCTTTTTCCGTATTTATGTAGATATGTACTGTATATATCTTTATATACACTCACCGGCCACTTTATTATACACCTGTCCAACTGCTCATTAACGCAAATTTCTAATCAGCCCATCACATGGCAGCAACTCAATGCATTTCGGCATGTAGACATGGGGAATAGAATAGGGAAGAAACTGAGATTTAAGTTTCTTTGATTGTGGCATGGTTGTTGGTGCCAGACGGGCTGGTCTGAGAATTTCAGAAACTGCTGATCTACTGGGAGTTTCACACACAACCATCTCTAGAGTTTACAGAGAATGGTCAGAAAAATAGAACATATACAGTGAATTGTAGTTCTGTGGGCGCAAATGTTTTGTTACTGCCAAAGGTCAGAGAAGAACGACCAGAAGCTGATAGAACAGTAACTTAAATAACTATTACAACAGAGGTATGCAGAAGAGCATCTCTGATCGCATAACACGTCAAACCTTGAGGCAGATGGGCTACAGCAGCAGAAGACCACACAAACGTGCCACTCCTGTCAGCTAATAACAGGAAACTGAGGCTACAATTAGCACAGGCTTACCAAAATTGGACAATAGAATCCCTTTGGGATGTAGTGGAGTGGGAGATTCGCATCATAGTTGGGCAGCTGACAAATCTGCAGCAACTGCATGATGCTATCATGTCAATATGATCCAAAATTATTTCCAGTAACTTGTTGTATGTATGCCACAAAGGATTAAGGCAGGTCTGAAGGCAAAAGGGGGTCCAACCCAAACGTAGTAGTAAGGTGTACCTAATAAATTGGCTCTATGTTTTGCTATATAAAGTCTACACACACACACACACACACACACATTAATGTAAAATACTTTAGTTTCAAACAAATACTTTTTAAAGAAAACTACATTCATGTTCAATTTTATTTAATTTACTGCAGCTTAAATGAAATTCATAATCAAATAACTCAGCTTTGCCATGTGTGTGTGTGTGTGTGTGTGTGTGTGTGTGTGTGTGTGTGTGTAATTAAAACTGTAGGCCTATTTTAACATTTAACATTAACATTAAACATTTTAACATTTATGTGATGGCAAAGTTGAGTTGCTGGATTATGAATTCCATTTGAGCTACTTAACGTTCATTCTTTTATTTTATTTTCGGCATAGTCCCTTTATTGTCTCTTTATTAATCTGAGGTTGCCACAGTGGAATGAACCGCCGACTTATCCAGCACATTTACATAGCGAATGCCTTTCCAGCTGCAACCCATCACGGGGAAACACCCATGCACACTCATACACACACGTACACTACGGACAATTTAGCTTACCCAATTCATTTATATCGCATGTCTTTGTGGAGGAAACATGGGGAGAACATGCAAACTCCACACAGAAATGCCAATTGACCCAGCCGAAGCTCGAAACAAGCTACCTACTGAGCCACCGTGACGCCCCGCTACTTAAATTAAATGTAATGTTAATATATTTTAAGAGAAGGATTTTTTTAAACAACAGTGTTTTGCATTAACATAAAAGCATTGGTACTGTTTCCACACTGTTTTTCTGTGTGTGTGTGTGTGTGTGTGTGTGTGTGTGTGTGTGTGTGTGTGTTTAATGCCCAGAACTACCTGCTTTTTTTATTTCAATAACTGTTCCTTCTTAGATTTTCTATTTATTTTAGCTGTGTACATCTGTTACATCTTATGCTGTTAAATGAATATTACATTATATTACTGTTGTGTCTAACCATGACTGTTTTTTAAATGTGTGTATTTGACAACATCTATCTACTGCAAAAAAGCTAATTGTGATAAACTTTGATTCATCGTGTGCTTTTATTTGTTGTCAGTATAAAAATAATTTAAAAATTGTTATCTAATAATCTCAAATGACCCAAAGTTGGATGAAAAGACCTTGATTGTTACGCAATACTCATTTTTATACACCACTAGGACAGAATAATCCATCACCATGCGAGTATTTTCAATCTGAGTGAGCGACAGTCTCTTTAATGGGGTCTCTCACGGAGGTGCCTTGGGCTGTCTGGTGCAGCTGCATGCTGAGACTTTCACATTCATTACTTAGAAATGCCTAAATACGTCTGCAGAGTATCCAAAAAAAAATTATGAGAGTTACTAGCATCCAGTAATGCCCAAATCCACTCTCTTATAGCAAAAGCAATTCCCTCTTGTAATGTAAAAGGTTGCGTTTGTGCTTTATTTGTGGTACACTCTTTCATGTCAATTTTTTTTTATTATTCCCTGCACTTGCACGGATTCTTGTGTTTTCCATGTGCGATTAACCGTGTTCATTTGAGCGTGATTTCGTCACTGTTCTCCTCTGCGGTTACGTCACATCTCCATAGTAACTTCCTGCCTCCCCTTTAGTGTGCATTCTGGCTCACTGCACAGGTAATGCCGTTTCTCTACAGCGTGTCAGAGAGAAACACAATATTTCCAATGAAGCTGGCACAATGAGCCAGAGCTTTGCTCACTCTAATCGAGCTGCTACTTTCCTCTCTAACATGCGTTTGAGGATGAAGCCGGCATTGTTAATTAATTTGCCACTGTGTTGCGTTTTAGCCCAGGAGAGTGAGAAATAAAGACTGGGGGCAAATGTACTAAACGGTGCAAAAGCAGCACACATTTCATTCACTAGCTATCAATACGTTCTAAATGTGTTTAATTAGTGTGCTAAAAATGTAACCGTTTCTTTCTCGTCTGCACCTTATTCTGCACAATTCTGTTAGCTTTCTAAAATTAGCATTGCTATTATTACCCACAGAAAGTGGGAGGTAAACTGGAATTCATTGAAAAGAGATGTTCATTTTCAAATGATCGTGGAAGCATTTGTTAATCAAATGATGGTGAAGAGCATACTTTCATTTAAATGTATTATTCCTCGTTATACATTTCGACAGTAATTTTATATGCTGATTTGAAAGTTTATTAAAATATCATCTGTTTTTTGAGGTTTCAGTATTTCCCCATTTAGTTGCCCATAAGTAGGACCACACGGAATCTGCGCGTGCAGAATTACCCAGATTTTTAGCTCATCATTGGTTCTGTTTTTTTACTGGTGTAAATGTGTGTAAATTTATATTTATTCAGTTTTTAAATTAATTTCACTAATATTATTGACTAATATTAAAATATTCATATGATTTAATCACAATACAGGGTGTAAAGTAATATTTTCTGTCTTTAAGTAGAGATTTTATATGAGAGGCTTGCTTTGTTTACCAAATAAAGTGGATCTAATTGGATTTGCATTGTAAACATTAAATAAAAGTTTAAAAAGTATTACTTTTTATTTCATATATTAAGGTTTTAGTTATGATACTCCCAAAATCATTCCGCATAAATCCGCAGATTTTTAACAAAATACACTGCAGAAATAGCAAAAAATGTCTGTAGATTCAGTCTGGCCCTACTCATAAGCAATGTACATTAAAAAGAGCATGCATTCTCAGTGATCTGATCACAAGTGGTTTTATTAGACAGATTGTTTTTTAATATGTTATAAAATATTTGTTATATGAGTTCAATTAAAAGATTTACATGTTGTTTTTAGGGTTTAAATGTAGACTACTGTTTAAATATGTTAAAACTGTAAATGCTATACTAGGATTAGGTACTCATCATAAATAATGGAAATTAAATAAATGATTTATTTTTACATTTGTTATTTTTATTTTAGTTATTTTTTTGTGATTTATATTATCTCAAAGTAAATATAACAAAGTGCATTAAGTGATTTTTCAGCTTTAATATTTACTATGGTGTTGTAACTGTTACTTTACTGTTGTTCATTTTAAACATGTTTTCCAAAAACTGAGTACATTTGCACAGTATGCAAAACATTCATTCATTCATTTTCCGTCGGATTTCTGCCTTATTCATTATTCCTTATTCAACGAACCCCCAACTATTCCAGCATATGTTTTACGCAGCTGATGCCCTTCCACCCACAACCCAGTACTGGGAAACACCCATACCCTCTCTCCTATTTTGCAATGTTAGGCTGGAAGATTAGGGAAAAAAAGCCAAAAACGCACCCACATATGGACCTTCCCTCATAAGAAAGTGGTCAAAATAAGTCAAATGCCAGTCATAGTTAAGTGGTATGTGTCTCCCTTGTCTACTTGATTTCAGATCAAACTAATTACATCTTAATACCAGGCGTAAATAGTGCCAAAGAGAATTTTGGCTTGAGTGATGCATTCTCAGCAACCAAACACTCAAAACTAGCCTGCAAAATCCTGAATTGTCGTGTGAAAATTACATTCGGCATAGATTTACCTAATTTACATAAATACTTTAGTGAATCTTATGCTAAAACAACAGAGGCACCACATTCAAATAAGCGGCACAATTCACTCTCAGTGAAAGGTTTTTGTGCTTTTTCTTGTCTCTCATGTCCTGGACAGATCGCTGCTGTCTCTACTACGAGGAAGACACTAAGGTGTCATATTTTGCCAAAAGTGTCACAACTTCCTTCACTTCTCTACATGATTCTTTTGACATCTCGGGGGGCAATGAATTATTAAACAGTTTCTACCAGGAATGACAGTGCCTCTATCCGATATTTGTTTTGTTTTTTTCTCTTTTTTTGATGAAGACAAACTCAAGTTTCCTATCAGCGACAAAAAAGATGAAGAACAGTGTGTTCCGACACTCTCCTTACAACCAGATCCCAGTTCTGTATCACCATTCGCATCACATCACAATGTCAAAATGCGTCACGTCATAATGCACCACGCAGCCCCGAAGCTCCATCCTGAGTGCTGTTTTTTTTTAATATAAATATAGAGGTTTTATTTATAGCGACTGGAGCGGTAAGTGGGGGCCAGCGCTCTGGAAAAAGTCGCGCTGGAAGACGGTGGAACCGAGTGGCGTAAGGGCAGAGGCGCTTGAGGACAGAGCGACCCAGATGACAGTGCTGCCAAAATAATAACCCCCTCCCAGACCAGACAAGCCTGGACCGTGGCTCTGCCGCGGGAACGTTCCCCGCGTGATGTCGTTTTTATTACGGCTCGGCCTCGCTCCTGCACCACAGACGGCCCTCATGAATATTTGCCAGCTGACTTCCGGGCCTCTGTTGCTCACAGTAACACAAATGAGGAGTGGAGCCTGTGAGATTTTAACAGTATGTAACACATATTCCGGCTCACTATGTCCCTGTGAATGCAGTGCGAATAGGAGATATCACACTGTAAGACTGAGCTGGACTGGTCAAACCTGGCCAAAACAGCTTTTGCAAAGGGCCCAATTTAGATCTGTGATGATGAGACTCAGCTGTGTTGATGATATTAGTGTGTGGTAAAAGTTTTCGTTTCTTACTTTGACATTCAAGTTCCATGCATCTTCAATGGGCATCAGTAGGGCCAGACAGAATCTGCGGACATTTATTTTTTTTTTGCTATTTCTGCGGAGAATTTTGTAAAACATCTGCGGATTTATGTGGAATTATTTTGGGAGTATCGCAACTAAAAACGTATTATAAGAAAAAAAAATATACCTTTTTACTAGATCCATTTGACTGGTAAACAAAGCAAGTCTCTCATATAATAGATCTTCTAAAAGACAGAAAATATTACTTTAAACACTTTCATTTTAGTCAATAATATTACTAGTATTAATTTAAAAACTGAATAAATATAAATTTACACACATTTACACAAGCAAATAAATATACTCAATCAGGGGCGAAGTGGACATTTTAAAAGTCGTGGGGACAGCTGTATGAAATCTAAAGGTTTACATTCTTAATCACCTGTTTCTAAATGCTCTGTCACTAAAAGTAAGGGGGACGTACCCCCTCTGTATCCCCCCACCCCCTCACCCACCCCTATTCCTATTTGTTTCCCTAAAAATATCCAGTTGGGAACTAAGCGGGAACTTCATGTGCTGTCCGTTTGTCCTGTGAAAATATTTGTCTGTACATAAAATAATTCTCACACTTTTCTTTCTTATTCCACCTTTGTTGTTTGTAAATTGTAGGTTTAAGTGTATCCCAGAAAAATGCTTAGTTACAGAGTCTCCATGGATATCACTCAGCATTTGCAATATGTTTATTCACATTTGCTAGGGAACATGTTACATCAGACTTGATCACTTTGTTACTGCTACTAGACTTATAATTTGTTTTATAATAATAATAATAATAATAATAATAATAATAATAATAATAATAATAATAATAATAATTATTATTATTATTATTATGATTATTATTATTATTATTATTATTATTATTATTATTATTATTATAAACTTTATATAGTGCCTTTTAAAGTAGCACCTCAAGGCACTTTACAGACATATAAATTGTGCAGCAGTAAAATATACATACAGTACAAGGATGGATTCAAAAAAGTACAATTAAAAACATAAAACAGTAGTAATAGATCTAAAAATCAAATAAAAGCTACCCTAAAGCTCCACAATGTAGGTGCCAATAAAGAGAACAGATAGGTAGATTCCATAGATTTTAGCTGTGTTGACTGAGCAGTTAAAGAACCTGCATCAGATGAGCATAAATCGCGTCTAGCGGTGTATGGGACTAAAAGCTTATAGAAAATTATTGTGGTGCTAGACCATTCAAGGCCTTGTACGCAAGCATAAGGATTTTAAAATCAATTTTAAAAAAAACTGACAGGAAGCCAGTGCATTTAGGGGTTATGTGCTCTTTTGCACTGGTCCTAGTCAGATTCTAGCTGCTGAATTTTGTCCTAATTGTAACTTGCTTAGGGTAACTTTTGGAACTCCAGCCAACAAAGCATTATAATAGTCAATACCAGAATATACAAATGTGTTAATTTTTCAGCAAAAGAAAAATTTGGCAGTGTTTTTATATTATTTACATTTTATATGAATTTATATGGCAAAATGTGGGTGTCAGTAATATTATACTGTACATATATAATACAATATTTTTTTTTATTTTTTAATGAAATTTGTTTGTTTGTACTGTTAAAACAGTATTAAAGTTAGCTGGGAAAATCTTGTTTTTTTATTCAGAATCCTGAAAAAAAGCAGCAATAATGATAATAGGAAGTGCCACTTGGTCTTGTAAATCAAAAAATAGGTTTCATATCAGGAATAATTACAAGGAATAATTACATTTTAAGACATCATAATAAATAAGCATCAGTTTAAATTGTAAAACTATTGCACAAAATCACAGATTTACTTCAAATAAATTCAAAATTGAAGAGACCTTTTTCAAAAACAACAAAATTTTTTACCTTGGCAGTAGTCAACAGTAGTATAAATTATATACAATTTATATCGACAGATGCCAAAAACCATCATGACATAAATTCAATATTTTTACAGTCCATTTTAATTGTTTTTGTGTAATTCATTTGATATCTTAATTAAGCGTTCACTTGTAGTAAGTGTTTCAAGAATATTTACTACTAATAACTCTGCTGCAGATGAATCTATCGACTATTAAAGGTGTTGCTTTTTCTGTGTTCTCTGCAGGTTATGGCATCTCCAGTCTCTCAGCTGAAGACAGTGAGAAGTGGGAGAGTCGCAGGCTGCTGCAGGACTTCGACATTGACAGCAACTACACTGATGAAGTGCAGCTTGGGCCTAATGCTGACAAAAACTGCACACCGCCTGGTAGGATTTAAAGCAGCACACACACAAAGCCTCAAACAATCCACCAGCTCTTTCAGTTCAAGCAAGATAATGGTAGTTTTTTTGTTTGTTTGTTTTTTGGGGGAACATGACATGACTAATATCACATTTAATGGGGGGAAAAACAGCTGAATGTGATTAAGCAAGAAGTCATGCCAAGTTCCACTTCTTAAATAGTTTTTTTTGATGACAGCATTTCCACATTAGGATGTGTAACAGACTGTTATGAACATCACGTTGAGCGACATCAAGTTATGGTATCCGGAATGAAAAGTTTTGACATGCTAGGTTTGTTCTCCACTGGTTTGTGAGTCCACAGAGGTGTTAGTATTGTATCAGGACTTTCCTGTCATCAGTAAGTCCGACACTAACTCTTTTGTTGCGTTCTGCATGAGTAATCTTGCTGACACAGTCTTTGCTATTGTTTCTCTTGGGGCTCGTGGCAGGCACATCATGTGTATTATAGAGACCTATGAGCAGTAACCGGGTCAACCTCAATAAAAAAGCTACATAAAAATAGTACTGCTATGAGAAAAGTCATAGGCTAAATAGCACATTTCCAGAAAATTATTGTCAAACTTAACTGTTGAGAGACAAAAAACAGTTAAATTGTTAATAAATTGTTGATAAACATTGTTGATGAAGTCGTATTGTAGCATTAATTTTCAGATATGATGTAAAATACCCTCCTTTGCCATAAAGAACATTTTAAAGGAGCTGTTAATGGTGTGGGCGCCATGGTGGCGTAGTGAGTGGCACATTCGCCTCACAGCAAGAAGGTTGCTAGTTCAAGCCTTGGCTGGATCAGTTGGCATTTCTGTGTGGAGTTTGCATGTTCTCCATGTGGTTGTGTGGGTTTCCTCCGGGTGCTCCGTTTTCCCCCAGCACCCTCAATTACAGTTTGGTTGATATGTTTTTGGTCTGATTTAAACAACACACTCATCCACTTTTAATTTCTGACAGAATTTGTATAGACAATAAGATTTCTTCCAATCTGTTTGGCATTATTTTTCCTTATTGTTATTCGTTGTTTATTTGCATGGATGGTGTTGATTTGCTGTGTAATTCAATGCACTGGGCTGCTTTGTGCTGGGTGCTCTTGAACAATGTGAAGAGGCCAATTAGAGCTGGTCTGAGGGAGAGACGAAGCTGAACAAAGGGGTCATCGATACTGTGTAGGCCTATTGATTGAGCGTTTCCCTCTTCTGTCAGAGCTCTCCTCTTTCCCCCCTGCAATGCGTTTACTGTAGTCGTGGATCTACTACTGCAAACCGGTTATATCTGATTCCGCTTTACTTCTCAGTTTGTTTGTTGCTCAGGAATTTCATGCACTATATCATAAAGTCTGACTTTTGCATTTTAGAAATGTCTATATGAAATGTTCTAAAGAAAGCCTTTGAAGCCCCTGTGTGCCATCTGAAGTTTTCTTTTAAAAACAGCATTTTCTTCTCAGACTTTTGTGTGCAGCTTCAGTCATTTTACTTCTATGGCAATGAATAGGTTCTTTTTATTGTTTTTAAAGTGAAATAACTGAACATAAACATGGGAAGCAGAGAAAAATGCTAATTTTTGAGGGAATTTTCTGATGGAACATTTTTTTGTATCTGAACTCTTCATGGTGGCATAGTGGCTTAGTTTTTAGCACTGCCACCTCACAGCAAGATGGTCGCTGGTTCGAGTCCCAGCTGGGTTAGTTGGCATATTCTCCCCGTGTTCGTGTGGGTTTTCTTCAGGTGCTCCGTTCTCCCCCACAGTCCAATGACATGCGCTATAATTGAATAAACTAAATTGGCCATAGTGTATGTGTGTGAATGTGAGAGTGTATGGGTGTTTCCCAGTACTAGGTTGCAGCTGGAAGGGCATCCGCTGTGTAAAACATATGCTGGAGAAGTTGGAGTTTCATTCCCCTGTGGCAACCCCTGATTAATAAAAGGACTAAGCCAAATGAAAATAAATGAATGAACTCTTCATATATTAACCCCCCAAATATATGCACAATTTTAAAGACTTAAAAATAAGTTCTCTGCAGCCATTACTCTAGTCTTCAATGTGACATGATCCTACAGAAAATGTATATAATATTTTGATTTGGTGCTTAATAAAATGCATTTGCATTATTGTTGTTTAAAACAATAATTATTTATTGACTGATTGATCGCAACTGTTAAGTTCCAGAGGTAAAAAATCATGCATTTTTCCTGCATAGGGAAATAGATTTTTTAAAACTGAAAAACCTTTAAAGACAGACCTGTCGTGGGCTTTGAGCTTGTTAATCAATTGTCTATGCTTTTGCTGAATGCATCTGTACACATCAGTTCAAATTATTTTTAAATGAATATTTCTTTACAGCTTGATAGCAGATTTATTGCAGAACAAAACTGCATAAGTCATGATGCTGTACGGAACATTCAGCTAATCAGAGAGTCGCAGTGAGTAAAACACATCTGGGCCACATATAAGCTCAAACCAGTGCGCAATTTCTTGCTATGTTTTCCAGATTGAACAACATTTTTGAGATACATTTTCTCTCGTTTGGTGTGTGTCAAAAATATCCAATCAGTAGCATCATGCATACAAACCATTCAGTATTAAAGAGACAGCTCACAAAATGGTTGGCAAGTGTTTTGACAGTAACATTGAGCATATTTAGCCATATTGAACACATATTTATACCAATTTCATTAGGCTCTGAAAGTTTTTCAAAAATAAGACAAAGAACTGCCATCTCAGCTGCCATATTAGCACCTTTTGCGTCATCAGAAAACAGTGTTTAAAATGTTTCTGAAAAAGTTATAAAAGTTATACTAAACTCTGCCCATCAAAAATCATAATTAAGTTGGTCTTCCAATACTTTCAAAATACATAAATATTTATATATTAGAGGTGTGAACCTATGCTGGTCTCACAGTTTTGTTCGGTTCCAATTATCATGCCATCGATTTGGTAAAATTTGATGTCTCAGAGCATCACTGTGAATTGACAATGCTTTCCATACACATTTTTATACAGTATTTTACTTTCTTTACAGCACAAGAATTCTTGTATTAAAATGTATAATTTTTACAATCTCGTCCTTTAATACTACACAAGCAGTCAGATTTATAAACTGTACCTTTAATATTACCTGCTCAAAGAAAACACTCAAGTACATGCACAGAACAACATGATGATTTAAAGCAAATAAACAAATGTTAAATATTATCCTGCTTGTTTTTTGAGCCATGTTGAGCGAGTGGTTAAACGCATGTGATTGCTCAACAGAAAGGGCTGCGATTGGCTCTAACGTTCTGGCGCTGTTCACCTATAACTGACATTGAAAAGCGGAGAAAACTTGCTCTGCAGACACGCTCATGTCTGAATCCACAAGTATCGCTTTAACAGCGGAGAGGAGAGGAAACGTCATGCCAGCAGCTCAAAGGGGCCATAGTGAAAGAGAGAGAGAAATGGAGTTTACTTTCATTTTCTCCATAGCAGTAAAATACAATAGGGCCTTCTACTGTAACTTCAGTGTCAGTGAAAGGCTGTCCAGCCAACACACACAGTGAATTGTGCAGAGTTTCTGCGTTTTAATTACTCGCGCTCGCCTCCCTCGCCGTAGTATTCTACAATGACATATCGCATATGATATAAATGACATCAGTATGTAATAACTGGTTAGGATCTATTACTGAACCAATACTGAATTGTCTGCATCTGCATTGCAGTGCAGCGAAGAAACAATTAATTTTGACACCCCTATTACACATATATAAAGGGATACTTATATATTTCGGATTTATGATTGATTATGTCAGTATATTATGTTAGTATATTTGATTATGTCATTCGCAATGCTTCATGAAATGGTAGTTCATTCTTATTTAAGCCTTGTCTTTTTGTCTGATTGTATATATTTCTTTTCTTCAAATATTGTGCATAAAAAATATATTTTTTTTTAATTCCTATGAGAAAAAATAAAATAAAAGAATCCGGATCCAGCACTGCTAAAATGTGAGCAGACCATAATACAGTTTATACAAAACATAAATATCCGTTTCTTTAGAACAGGTAGCGTACATTGCTAATACAGAAAAAAAAGTAAAAACAAAGAAAAAAAATGCCATTGTTTTGTTTCTAGTGCAATGAAATAATCCCAATATTTTTAAACGTGGCTCGAGTGTGTACATACTTTTGGACCACTCTATGTCATAAATACTGATATTTTATACGTTCTGGCAAGACTTTTATATTTTATATGTAGTTAAAGTAGGAAAAGAGGGTGTTTTCGGCTTGAGGGAAGCACTTAATCCACAGTGCACGCTGAGGAATGTCAAGTCTTTTGGAAAGTGATACAGAGCAAAACTTATGATTTGACATCTGTCCAGAAATAAAACAGTGGAGGAGGTCGTTTTCCTTGGAGAGCCATTGTATTTACAGTGAGCTCAGTGTGTAACGGCCCGGCTCTGCTGTTATGAGGTGTAAAGGGAGCAGCGTTGCGTCCTGCTTTTGTTTGTGTGTGTGTGTGTGTGTTTTTTTTTTTCTGTGGGCGGATTTGGGTGAATGTTTCCAAGTGGGGTCCTGGTGTTTTAGGAGGCTGTGCTCTTTGCCAAGCATCTCCTTGATCTCGCCGTTTAAAGAGTGAGCTGTGCTCTTAAGCTTTCGCTCGTGTCCAGATGCCCCACTTCCCCCACCCGTCTCCAACACCAGCCTGGCGCCTTGGCACAGGTTGAGGGTTTCCTTACTCTGCTGTTCAAAACTATTTGTCTTTTATTCCAGCTGGAGAAAGGACACGTTATACCAGAGGATCCGTCTTGCTCATGTGCTGATATTTTTAAAACCGGGTTTGTACTACACACACACAAGTGTTGGGAATGATTACTGTGTTCAAATGCTATGAAGTTTCATAAGAGAAAAGGGGTCACTATTGATCTAAAAGTGATTGACAAAGTGATAAACCAATGTAAAAAGTATAGTCAGTCAGATGGTCAACACCATTTGCCTCACACAGTGCAATACATCTTTGCATAGAGTTGATCAGGTTGTTAATTGTGAATGACTGTGTGAAGTTGCTGGATATTGGCAGGAACTGGAACACTACTCAATTGGGTACATGTGCTGTGAGCTACGCTATCTCTGTGCATTCACAATGACCCCAACGCCACCATGGGTCACTCGATTCACAATGTTAACATCAACAAACCACTCACCCACACAACACCATACATGCTGTCTGCCGTCTGCCCTGTACAGTGAAAACTGGGATTCATCTGTGAAGAGTACACCTCTCCAAATTGCCAGATGCCATTGAATGTGAGCATTGCCCACTAATATCAGTTACGACTGCAAACTGCAGTCAGGTCGAGAACCTGATGAGGATGATAAACATGCAGATGAGCTTACCCAAGGATAGTTTGTGCAATGGTTCGTATGCAAACCGATTGTTGCGGCAGCTATTCAGGCGGTTGGTCTCGGGTGATCTTGAAGGTGAGGATGCTGCATATGGAGTTCCTGGGCTGGGGTGGTTACATGTGGTCTGCAGTTGTGAGGTCAGATAGTTGTACTGCAAAATTTTCTGAAACGCTAATGGAAATGACTTATAGTAGAGAACTAAATATTCAACTCATGGAAACAGCAGTGGTGGACGTTCCTGCACACTGCAACTTGCAACATTTGTGGCATTGTACTGTGTTGGAAAACTGCACATTTTAGAGTAGCTTTTTTTGTGTGTGGACAGCCTAAGGCACACCTGTGCAATAATCATGCTGTCTAATCAGCATCATATTGACAAATGGGAGCAAGAACAAGGGTTGCGTTTATATTTTTGAGTGTATTTTAAAGCATAAATAAATAAAAAATCATTATTATTATAAACTAGATACTAGTGTATTATAACTGAAAAAAAATCATATATTGTTAATTATAATAACATTTATAGACATATGCCTATGCGTTTTTGCACCTCAACTCTTGACAAAATTTTTGGTCTGTTTCTCTCACTTTATTGGCTCTCCATGTAGATTCCTCCTCTCTCAGTGTTCTTTTATCCTCAGTGCAAGCATAGTCTTTTAAATTTTCATGTGTTCTCCATAAACCTTCAGGAGTTGTGCCTGTGCACAGATTCTCTTCGGCACTTCCTGAATATTCAAAAATGCATCATAACAATCAGACAAGCCATCATTATCTTGATTACGAAAGCTAATGAGCTGCTAATTATCTCTTCATCCATCAACTCCCATTGTCTGTCAAATGGCATTTAATGCTGATCGAGCAATAACAGTGACTGGAAGATTATGGACATGCCGATAGATTATGACCTCTGTACTGATCAATTTTCTTCAATAAATGGATTAAAGCAAAAAAAAAATCACCCAGTGGAGCTTATTTTCAGAGACATTTTTATAACTATATATGGTATATTATTATACCACAGGGCTGTTGAATGCTCAAGTCTGGTCGGCTGATAAAGATTTAAGGTGTGCAGTTTTTTTTTTCATAGCAAGTGCTTTATAAGTAGTGTTTATTGACAGTTCAATAGCTAAAGTAACTTCCCTAAAATCCTTACTGTGTAAAGTGTTAACAAACAATACAGATATGTAAAGAATCAGAAAATTTTTTATAAATTCTTTATATAATATTTATTACATTGACATGTTTGACAATAAATATCCATTCACATATTCAATCATTCCATGATGTAATGAACACCGCTGTAAAAACAAGTCAGGTTATGCTTAAAAGACACAATAAAATTCATTAATTCTTTCGGCTTAGTCCTTTTATTCATTAGGGATCGCCACAGCGGAATGAACCGCCAACTTATCTAGCATGTGTTTTACGCAGCGGATCCATACACACTCATTCACACACATACACTACGGCCAATTTAGTTTATTCAATTATTCAAGAGCATGTCTTTGGACTTGTGGGGGTAACCAGAACACCCTGAGAAAACCCACGCAAACACAGGGAGAACATGCAAACTCCACACAGAAATGGCTCAAACCAGCGACCTTATTGTGTGAGGCAACAGTGCTAACCACTGAGTCACCGTGTAGCCCCACAAAAAAAGTAAAATAAATAATTATTCACTATATTTGAACAGTGCCCATAATACCATTATCATGCATGTTCATTATCATGATCTCATTAACCTCATTGTATTACTGATTATCAGCATGTCTACATAATTGAATATAGTCACATAGTCTTAGTTCTGCCATCATCATCGTCATTCATGCCATTATATGTTGTGCTCAGTTCCTCTAGCCGAGCAGTGCTGCTGTTTGTGTTTCTATGTACCCAGCTGGACATTTGTCTAGCAGATGAGTCATGTGACCTGACCTTTGAGAGCAGTGCTGACATTAGGCTTACGGCAGAGAGAGTGTGCTGGACTGCTGAAGTGTGACCACACATGGACGTTCTGGCAGATGAGGAAAAACTCACTTTTATTCACCTGTATATTTGCTCTCTGTTTCCTCTTTGCTTGCATTGTGATTCGTCCATCATCTGAACAGTCCAGTCACATGTTTAGGGACATAAATAAGTCAATTCAATATTGTAATAATAATCATTCGTGTTGAGATGGCTGTGTTGAGAGAGATATTGTGTTAAGTGCCTGAAACAAAACTCATGGACATGTTTTAAAGCGTTGATGTTGTTTAATTAAAAGAGTGTTTAACTGATCACGATACTTTTTAAAAAATTATTTATTTTTTGGCACAGCTGTAAACATGGCAGCTTTTGTGTCATGAAGGCTTTGTTTTCAGGACGACAGTTAAACAACATGACATCACAGGAATACTGTACCAATCAACCAACGAGATGATGACTTTAAGACTTCCGAATGTGTGATTTGTGTAACTCATTCATTCATTCATTTTCTTTTTCGGCTTAGTCCCTTTATTAATCCGGGGTCGCCACAGCGGAATGAACCGCCAACTTATCCAGCATTTGTTTTACGCAGCGAATGCCCTTCCAGCCACAACCCATCTCTGGGAAACACATCCATACACTTTCATTCACATTCATACACTACGGACAATTTAGCTTACCCAATTCACCTGTACCCCATGTCTTTGGACTGTGGGGGAAACCGGAGCACCCGGAGGAAACCCACGCAACCACGGGGAGAACATGCAAACTCCACACAGAAATGCCAACTGGCCGAGCTGGGCATCGAACCAGCGACCTTCTTGCTGTGAGGCGAACGTGCTAACCACTAGGCCACCGTGGCGCCATTTGTGTAACTTTTAGCTATTAATGTCTGATGCTAAAACTGAATCATTATTGCTAACCATTCATTCATTCATTCATTTTATTTTCAGCTTAGTCTCTTTATTATTCCGGGGTGGCCACAGCGGAATGAACTGTCAACTTATCCAGCATTTGTTTTACGCAGTGGATGCCCTTTAAGCCGCAACCCATCACTGGGAAACATCCACAGATTCTCATTCACACACATACACTAGGGACAATTTGGACTTGTGGGGGAAACCGGAGCACCCGTAGGAAACCCACGACTCCACACAGAAATGCCAACTGACCCAGCCGAGGCTCGAACCAGCGACCTTCTTGCTGTGAGGCGACAGCACTATCTACTGCGCAACCATGTCACCCATTACTAACCAAAACTAAAATATTTTTAAAAACATTTCATGTTGCTCAAGCAATAACAGTGACTGACTGGAAGCCAGATGATGCATTAAGACTTTCGTAAACATGGCAGACATTTTTTATGGGATAAAAAATTACTGAAATAAATTTTCAGAGATTTTTTAATTATTTAATATGCCATCTCTATCAAATTATATGTTGCATTTTGGAATATTTATTCTAGTCTATAGTCTAGTAAATAATTTCCTCTGTTTTTTTTTTTACCACAAATTATTAATTATTTCTTTATTAAAGTCCTGATGCTATTCTCACTACATCACTTGAAATACAGATAAAAAGAAAAAAAGATAGGACAAATAAAAGAACTAAAATAACAATCAAAAATAAAACAAAAAAGCATAGGCATATTAGAAAACATGTCAACAGTTTTAAAGTATTCAAGGGGTGGTCCAGAGTGTATTTTTAAGGCTTGGTTGAGTTTATAAGATGCAATGTTTCATGCTTCATTTGTAGAAAGTCATGTTATTTTTTTCATGTATATAAATTTCATTATATATACTGTTGCTACTCAGCTAACATGAAAATGACAGTCATATTTCCTAGTTCCTCTGAAGACTCACCCTCAAGAGGTTCTGATTGGTCAGCTAACATAATGTGCTGTGATTCGCAGATCAGCTCCACATCACATCACGTCTCTGTTATAACATTACAACACCTCTGGCCATACCCCTTTGCTCCGCGGGGTGCATGTGCGTAACCTGAAGGGTTTATGACATCATTAACCCGGATGTATTTTTTTGTAGTCCCCAAACTTTGTTCACTGTAGTCTTTGCTAAGCTAATTCTGTAAAAGCCAATGTCTCCCTTTGAGCATCTTACATTCAGAGATGTTGTTTATGTTCACACATCTACATTACACATCAACTAAAGTTTGAAATATGATATCGTAGTGGACCACCCCTTTAAGTAACAATTCACAACATTTATATTTAATTACCTGCCTGTTATTAAGATATTTTTTTAACATTCCTAATCCTGCCCAATACCTAAACCCGACTACTACTGTACATTACTAACTATTAATGAGCAGCTAATTAGTAGTTTATTGAGCTAAAAGTCTTAGCTAATGGTTTGTTAATTGTTTGTTAATAGTGTAAATTGTACATTAAAATAAAGTGTAACCCAAAATATATAAATTATCACAATTTTGAAAGGAAAACAGAAAATCTGAAAAAAATTGTATTCAAAATATGAACAAATGTAATATACTTCAATATACATATACATCATTTATGCTAAACGAACACAGATTTTCCTAAAAATCTGCATGGACCAATAAAAATGTGTCCTCCACATCAATACAAAAGTTGAGAATGTCATGCTGAGTAAATGACTTTTTTATTTTAGTATTGTGGGTCTGATTATGAATATGTAGTGTCCAATTACGCAAGTCTAAACATGCTGAAAATTAAATTCAGTGCACCAGAGAAGAATACAGTCATAGAATCCACAAGACACAAAATAGTTTGAAAAGAGATGACCAGAAAAAAAAAACAATAAATAGTGACTAACCAGTGGGATGCCCGTGTTTTGAAGCTGCGTGGGTAGTTAGACAGGCTACCCTGAAAACACACACACACACACACAAAACAAATACTGCACATTATCAAAAATGAACATTCAGCATGTGGCACGTACATATGTACACACAATCAAATATGAACATAGAGCATGTCGCACACTCACACACATACACACAGACACACACAGACAAATTGTTAATTTAACCACTCTCTACCACTTGAACTTTCTATCGCTGTGCACAGAAAGCTGCAAATTAAACTAACATAGCTTTTTGGCCTTTTTGGTTCTGGACAAATAATAACAGCCTTTGTCCTGCCCAAGAATGAATGTTCTGTGGTGGGGAACAGAGTTTTCGCCTCTTGTGTCAGTAATATTTATGTTCCAGCAATAAAGCATATCTGCTAGCATGTCAGACCTCTTCTGTGTCCTTTGAAGACCAATGAAATGGGTCGATGAGTTCATTTGGAAGTCCTGGTTTGGATTGTGCCTTTTGAACGGCGGGTTTTGTGCTTTGGAAATGGCCTTTGTTTACAGTTTACACCTCCCTCAGAGGCTCAGTTTCAGATCTCTTTCTCCAGCTATTTGAGCTGCATTTGCACAATCAGGCTAAGAGAAAGAACTGAAAATGTGCTTACTGTGCACTTTACTGAAACGCCAATATCGCAGTTATGAACACAGTTTCTTTCTTTTGCTTTGACACTCACTTGTTTTTCACTCTTTGTTTCAGTGTTTTCCTAGCCCTTTTCTCTGTTCCTACACAAATATATTAATATAAAAATGCAACATATGATGTATTTGGTATTTTATTTTATGTTCATGGACATTGCATTTAATTCAAAACAGTAATTGTATGGTTATTTCAATTTGTTTTTTCAATGTGATTTGTTCATGGCGGTTCATTCCGCTGTGGCGACCCCTGATTAATAAAGGGACTAAGCCGAAAAGAAAATTAATGAATGAATGATTTGTTCGTGAGATTACAAACAGTGGTTTCAAGAGTTCACACTTAGCTGATGATTGGTAATAAGCTATTTGGCATGCTGTTCCCGGGAGAGAGCCCTGAGCTCATAAGATCCTCGAGCCCTGGGCTCCCTCCCGTTTTCAGGGCGAGAGGGGAGTTTGAGCTCAGGTAGATCTCGAGAACCCCCTGCCCTCCTGCTGCTTATAAAATTGCTATGAGGGTATGCTGCTGGTGGAATTTGGGTATGGTGCTGATTTGTTTAAGTCAATTTACTTATGTCTTATGTTTTGGAAAACCCACGCGAGCATGGGGAGAACATGAATATGTTGGCTTGACGTTGGATTTTGGTCACTTTCTAACACAACCTAATATCAACAAAATACCAACGTCATTTTATGTTGTTATTGGACATCAAACTAATGTTGTTCTTAGACGCTGGCTAGATATTGAATTTTGGTCATCTGACATCAAAACCTAAATCAAACCTAATATTAACTCTTATAAAGTTGTGTGCCTGCTGGGCAATAATTAAATGCACTAGAAAATGTTACGTTTACACACCACAAATTACATTTAACAAAGTTTACAAAGCTTACATGATAACAAAGCTATTATATCCTATCGATTATTTATCAATCTTTAGTTTCATGTGATTTTAATTTTTCTTTAGCAAATCTAAAATTATAAAATTCTTTAAAAAAAATTATTGGGTTCATTTTTGTCATATAAAAATGTAGATTTTTGTTTTAGTGTTTTTTTTATTTACTTTTATATTTATATTGGAAATCCTGAAATTCTTATTAATTTACATATTTAAGTAATTGGTCAAAACGTTTTAATAACTATATGTCTGCAAGATTGCAGAATGTGTCCCTAATTAGCTACATATAAATATATTTTAAACACTCCTTGAAATGTGAACTCCACAGAGAGTCACAGATCTTCTTCCACTTTACTTCAAACCTCTACACTTTGGCCCAGCCTCCCTCCTACCACAAGTACAAAGCAGAGAAAGAGAACCTTTAAGATGCTTTTGTTTCCGTGTTTTACCTTCCCCATGCTGTTTCCTGCTGACTCTGAGCAACCATCAGACAAACAAGTAAGTCAAAGTAAAAGCACATCACTCCGAATAAACAGAGGCTTTCTCAGGAGACGGTCCCTGGTGGCTCAACCTGGATCTTTCAAACTCCAACAGATATTTGTGGTCCTCTTCGCTGTGACTAACCAGGTTTTTCCTGTGACACCGGTTGCTTTGAGGAGAGATTTCTGGGAAATGCTGAGGCAGAGGATTTGAAAAAAGAGAAATGCTTCATGTAAGCTGTATTCCCACAGGAGATGTTGTCTCTTTAAGTCCAGGCAGACTGGAGGTGTGGAAAAACTGTGTTGAAATGGATCATTCTCATCCGCATTATTACAGCTCAGATGAATATTGACCATGCTAGGTTATTAAGCGCCTGGGTGTTAAGACTCTAGATGTTTTGAGTTGTTGACAGAATGTTGCTAAGCTGTTCTGAGTGCTTGTTAACATGTTGCTGATACTAGGTTGTTGCTAAAGTGTTGCTTGGTTGTCAAGTCAAATTAATGCAGCCTGAATTGTAATTTTATTTATAGATTTATAAATACTGTAGCATGATAAATGGACAGCCATATGGAAATTATCCTACTTGTTTTTAATGTTATTTACCTTATATAAGAATGAATTCTTCGCTGACACATTATGGAATTGCAGTTTGTAAGTTATAATTGGATAACAACAAGATTTAAATGTTTCCTGCTGTTTCCTTGTATTCTAACATTTAATCATGAAATCAGTCATTCATTCATATTTGTTTACGTTTAGTTTTGCTCAAAAAAGTATCTATTTATTATTTAAGTATATGTATCTATTTCATTCTAATTATCATATCTAGATTCATTGGCCTATGTATCGCCATATTAGTGCATCCCTACATTTTACATTACCAATATAATCTAAAAGCAATTTATTACATTTATATTTGCTTTCCGCAAGAGATCAGGCCAGAATGGTTGCAACACAGTCTCGTTCTGAAAACGTAGCCCTATATAAGTTTCTGGAGATCGCAAATGATGTAGCCAGACGTATGTATGGTTGCATTTCGTCCTTAAGATGCCATGTCTTTACGCGCTTACCAGCTGACCGCTTAGCTCCATGTGGATGGCTTTTTCCACTGTTACCCGTTTGTCCAGTTAGCTTGACATTTATGACGGTGGACTTGAGATGCAGAGAGGAAAATATTGACCACAATGACGAGGTTTGAGCCCGGCTAGGAATGGTTGCATAAAGCGGGTAAGAGAAAAACAGTGAGCCGAAAAAATTAAATAAACAAATAAATAACAGGGTGAGAATGTGGTAAAATCTGAAAACGTGTTGAAAATCAGGGGAGGGCTTTTCTTTTTCTGGATTGCTTTTTAAAACTGTCAGTTAGGGTTTAGGGAAATGAGTGGGCGGGTCAATCGGTGCTTTTAAAAACAGTATTGGTTAGGTTTAGGGAAGAAGGCGGGTGGGTCAGTCGATCGGTCAGTCATTCAGTCAGTCAGTCGGTGGATTTACAGAAGAAGAGCAGGCACGAACGGCACTTGCGAGAGAAATTTGAGATCTCAAAAAGCATACACAGTGGCCTCTGGTGGATTTGTGAAAACCAAAATTGCACAAAAAAAAAACTAGCTCCTGGGACATATTTCACACTCTCCATGAATTTATATAGCACTACGTTTTTAGAATGAGCCTGGTTGGATATCTGTTTTTATATAAGTTTTTTGTCCATTATAAACTTTTCTTTAAAATTCCCAGACTTTAGTCTATGAAAACCTGCAGAATTTTTAAATAAAGGACACTTCTGCAACCAAGTAAAGCATCACATTTTGCACGGTATGCACATTTTGTAAGAAAACTCAATATTAAAGATTACAACTGAGGATGACGCACAGACAGGCTCAGAATCTTAAAACCAATCATTCAAGTTACCTTGATTTTAGGGTTGCAATCATTGAACTGCAGTGTAAATATTTGCATGTGGTGCTCTTTCATTGTGTTTCCTATGGAAAGAGTCATGTCCTTAGAGTGCTCTATGTAAAAAGACCAACGTGTGTGTTTGGAGTTAAATAAAGCAAGCGTGTAAGTCGAGTGTGTATATATAGTGTGTGCTTGATTGTGAAGCTGTGATGTAACTCTAAATAAAGGATGGCCTGCGGACAGTGTGACAGGCTGTGGACACTGGTAATGTGGATTCAGGAAGATGCACTGGCCTGAGGAGCTCTGTCACATGCAGAGGAGAAGGTCAGAATGTGCAAGACTTTGTGGGGATGCATGCACGAGGGGTTATGCACATTTTGAGTGAAAAATGGGTTTTAAAAACCACAACTGAGGAGAATGAACAGACAAGCACTGGAGTTTAAAGCAAATAATGTAAAGCGACTTTGATGTTATGATTCTGGTGTCTGTAAAAGGTGTCATGAATTGTTAAATGAAAATATTAAAAATATGCAATATTTGTGCTTTACAATATCTTCATTTTATGGGGGTTATTAAAAGGTTTGACTTTTACTTTTTAAGCTATTATGACAATTGCTTGCAGTTGCAAATGTTTCATTACAATTTTGCCCCTTTTCACTCAGGATTTTAACTTAATATCATGCATTTCTCACTTTTATTCTAAGTTCTGCAAAAAAAAAAAAAGTTATAATTGGGAAAAATGAACTCAGAATTGCAAAGTTAAAAAGCCAGAATTACCTTTTTAATTTTTTGGGATGCTTTGCTGGAAACACTTCCATATTCTTTCAGATGTTATACTTTTTTTTTCTTGGCCTCAGTCTGACAAAAAGATTATTTAAAAGAAGAAATATTGTTGGAATAGTTTTTGCAAAAGAAAAAATCGTACTTTCTAATTAGAAATCGCTAGTTGGAAGTGTTGTTAGTGAGGCCAGCAAGGGGCCCTCAACCTGTGGTCTGTGTGAGTCCTAATGCTCCAGTAAAGTGAAGCGGACACTATACAGTCAGTGGGCACCGTCTTTCGGATGAGACGTTAAACTGAGGTCCTGACTCTGTGATCATTAAAAATCATACTTCTCAAAAGCCCCTTTCACACAGTAATAGCGATAAATATCCGGAAAAATTCCAGAAAAACTTTACCAGTAAATTCATTAAAATGGGTGTTCACACAGGCATGGACGTTTTGGAATTTTTCCATTCACACATCCATTGAAAAAAATATCGGTAAATTCTGACATCCTTAAACAAAAATGACCTATAAACGGCAGCGCTTTTATGTGTAAACATAGAAGAGGTCTGCGTTTTTGTGTTTTGTGTAGAAAGGGTCTAGTGATTTCACTTTTATTTAAAGCTTTATCATTTATGCAGCTACTTCCTGAGACATCCAAAGGCAGAAGCGTGAACCGCAGGTTAATGTTTACACACGTGACTACATTACGAATTCTGTGGATGGATAAGTATCATGCAACCCAGGCTCATTCTGAGAACGTAGTCCCGAGTACGTTTCTGGAGGCCGCGGAATATGTCCCGTCAGGTACGTCTTCTTGCACTTTTTGCTTTGGCAAGTCCACGAGAGGCCGCTGCAGACGCTTTTTGAGATCTCAAGTGTCTCTCTCGAGTGCCGTTTACGCCTGCCGTTCTCCCGTAAACCCACCAGAGGCTGCTGTCGGCCGACCGTTTTTGGCTGACTGAACAACTGACTGACTATCCGATCGGACTGACCCACCCTCCCCCTTCCCTAAACACAACCAAAATTTTATTGATTGACCCAAACCGGACTCGGGACTACGTTTTCACAATGAGCCTGTGTTGGTATTATGTGAACAACTGCAATGAAAACATATGGAGGAACAGTTTCACATGCCGAAATGTACACAATATGTGGATGTGTGTTAGCGCTCACCGAAGCACTCTTACACTTCACACGGCAAGCAACTGAAGCAGAGCTTGAAGGTAAACAAACAGCGGTTTATCATAAGCATTTTATCGATCATTTTTAGCATTAAGAAGGAACATAGAGACGTTATCTGACTAACATCTAGCAGCTAAATGTGCCTGGAAAAATATTCAAAGGCTTTTATTTTATAAACAGTGTGCATGTGAATTGAAAGGATTTTATTTTTATAAACAGCGTGCATGTGAATGCGTCTGAGTGTTCTGATTGGCCAAAGTAGGCGTCTCACGTCAGGCTATTTTAGACACGCTCTTTCTGACAATATTTTTTCTGTGTTCACATAGTGCAGCATTCCAACAAATTACCGGTAATGTTACAACTTCTCTTTCCGGAAAAATTGTCGGAATGAATTTACTGGTATTTTCAAAAAGAGCCTGTTCACACATACACACCTTTCTGAAAAATTGTTGGTAATTTTCTGGAAAGGTCTGTATGTGTGAAAGGGCCTAAGGAGTAGGGGTGTAACGTCGGTGTACTGGCCGAATTCCCTCTATCGACCCTTAACAATCATGGCCTCCTAATCATCCCCATCCACCAAATTGACTCTAATCACTGTCTCTCCGCTCCACCTATAGATGGTATGTGGTGAGTGCACTGGCGCCTTTGTCCTAAGGCTGCCGTCACATCATCCAAGTGAATGCTGCACACTGGTGGTGGTGTGGAGAGATCCCCCTCATAATTGTGAAGTGCATTGGGTGTATGGCCATACACGATAAATGTGCTAAATAAATACACACATTACATTACATGACATTTTTTTAGATATATTATTTGTGATTTTTAACTGAACAAGAGTATCTATTTTCAGGTTGACTAAATGCTCAAAAATGTATTGTTCACACACATGAATTATCTCAGAGATGTGCAGATGAATTCCCTCAGATGATGAGACACTAAGAAAAGCTTATTACATTTATTACATTGAGTTCAAAAATGCTCATGCCTTTATTAGAACGTCTTTCATTCTTTAATGACTCATTGTCAAATTACACTTTATATTATACATTGTCAGCATGTTGAAGCTGGAGGTATGGTTTCCACTGGGTTCTATAGAGGGGGATGGGAGGCGTGTAGGGGGCTAAATGTCAAATTACTCAGTGCAATGATGACGAAGCCTGTTACACGCGATGTGTCGCTGCGAATCAGCATCCATGACTCCTTCTCTTAGGGTCTATCTGTTTTTTGTGCATGTGGGTTTGTATACACACTTGAGCCTTACTATAAATGGACATAGAGATGATGTTGCACAGAGTTGCAAATTCCGCCAGTTCCTGGAATAGTTTGGAAAAGCGTGGCAAACATTGTAATCACTCATGCAAACCCGGAGTTGTAATCTCGAGACGCAGCCAGAAAAGGCTCTGATAATGCATCTGTGTAACTGTGCATATGAGAAGCAGTATTACTCTTTGCCTTGCGGGCGTTTGGATGACATCCACACCTGCTTGAAATCAGGGTTTGCATCATCTTCGATGATGAAATGTCGGGTCAAGCTTAGGCTTGATTTACTGTGGCTGTAATCTCATCACTCAGATATTTACTTCTAGCTATCAAAACCACAAAGGAAGTCAGTGTGCTGAAAGAGCACAAGGCATGTAAAAACATACAGTAAATTGTGTAAAATGCTCTACAAGGAAATCCTATTAAAACACGATGAATTTAAATGTGAACAACATCTTTGCTTTTTTCTTCTTTCTTGGTCTGGTGTGTTTGTTATTAATGGTAGAGTAAGGCAAATGTACAGATTGTTTTTCACAGACGGTCAGAAAAGACATGAAGTAAACACATAATATGTAACCTACAGTAAAATTGTAGCATACTGTTGAGACTGCCAAATGTAGACAGCAATCACTCTAGTCTAGTGTATAATTGGTAGCTTAGAGAAGCAGCGGACATTGATTGCATAATTATTTTCCGAACTGAATTTCTGAACTTTCAGATATAATTCTTTAAATGTTTGTTTTTGTTAACTTTTGTTACCACTTTCATTCATTCATTCATTCATTCATTCATTCATTCATTCATTTTCCTTTTGGCTTAGTCCCTTTATTAATCCGGGGTCGCCACCCACACAGAAACTCCACACAGAAATGCCAACTGACCCAGCTGAGGCTCAAACCAGCACCTACAGTACTGTAACTCACCACTTAAATATTATTAAATACTATTAACCTATTAAAAACCCAAATAAAATACATTATGAAGTCCAAATATGATTTAAGTGTGTTTGTTGGACAAAAACAAAAACAAAAAAGTTCATGTATTTGGGTGTTTAAAAATCTAATAAGCAAAGTTATTTAAAACTTGACAGTATGAATGCTAAGCGAACCAGTTTTTTGCAGATTTTAACTGAATATAACAGAAATATAATTTGGTATTATTGGAATTAGGATTTTAGCTTTTTTGTTTTAAATTATTCTCTCTCTTTATATCTTAATTGTAGGTGAAACTGCAATAATTCTTATGAAATATCTGTATAAAAAACTGAAATTACTCATTTTAAGCAAAATAATTGTCCTCAAAATGTAAAAAGAAATAAAAAGCAAGACTAACATAGAATTAAACAGCTGATTTGAAATAAATGAACCAAAACCAACAGATATGAGGTGAAATCAACCATCATTCTTCAAAATAACTTATTTTGTGTTCAATGTAAGTAAGAAGCTAAAATCGGTTTTGAACAAGTGAAGGATGAATAAATAATGACAGAGCTTTAATTTCTGGGTGGACTGTCCATTTCATGGTTCCCCACTCCTGATTATGACTTTGTATTCATGTTAATGTGCCTCTTACTCATAAACACCATCTTTCCAATGTAGCGTGAATGCAAGCTATTATATAGCCTATAGCGTGCAGTGTATACAGTGTGTGTAGGGCCACTACTGTGTAGCCTCTAGTAGAAATGACTGTACAGTGAAAGCAGGTGCAGCTTACACGTAATGCTCAGATCTGTCAATTATTTCTGAAAAGAGATCAGTCAGTGTCTTCTGTGGAAAAGAAAAAAACAACAGAAACATAGCACGCATCCTCACACAGAGGAAACAGCACACATACATATGTGAGTGCACGCACACACTCCCACAAGCGCAGATGTTGTGTGGCAGTGGTGTGAGGTTTTCTTGTCCTTGCGTGGGTCTGTGTTCTGACTCATGTGTAGTGTTCAGGTAACTGAGAGCTGAACCCTTCACAGCTCTTACACAAACCACTATAATGAAGCAACTTTTCTCATATCTCGCAGTATCCATGTACTTTCAGGTACAGCAGTTGCATAACAATAGAATTAGACATTCTCACACTGTGTCCTAACTACATGCGACCTGACAAGATTCCAGCGACAAGCAGTTTGGCTGTCTGGCTGCCTTGCTAGTTATTTAATTTTCAAGATCTGAGATGAAATATCTGCTGCTGCTTTCAGTAGTATGGCAATAGATGTCATGTTAAATGGAGTTCAAAGTTACATTTAACATTGAATAAAGCACTTAATCTGTACCTGAGGAGATAACTGTCATAGCGGTTTATGGTGTTGTTTTGTCAGGACGCACATGAAAATAGAAACTGTTTGTGAACTAGAAATTTTACACAACACTGTCGCTGATAGTTTGGATAAAAACTTTTTTTAAAGGGCACCTATAATAAAAATCTACTTTTGTAAGCTGTTGGGACAGAACTGTGTGTATGTATAGTGTGTCCACTGTCATATTGGAGTGATATAAACACAACAAGACTCTTTTTTTTAATTTACTGACTTTAAAATAAGATCCAAATCCCAGTGATTTTGAGGCCCACCGCAACGTGACGTATGAGTGCGGTTTTCACACCCACCGAATTGATTGACAGACTCCAAGTTCCTATAATAACATGTATACATATGTCCACAGAACATTTTTTGCAAAGAAACTGGGATTAAAACATATGTTACAAGTCACTGTGATCAGCTGCACTTCAAAAACTAATGTTTTAAGTTTAAAATAAACAGAGCCTGTTTGTAATAGAGTAAAACCGCTATGTAATGGACCCTTTTCACAAGCCTGTTATGACGCATGTAACTATCATTATAATATTAAATCCTTGGATGTTTTTAATATTCAGATTTTTTTAAGGTATAAACATTTTTGTGTATTTATGTCTGTATTATATCATCTTTGAATCAAATGACAAAAAACGAGTTACCGCTATGCGAGTGGTTTTTAATGCAGCATCTATGGGACAGGTCAGTAAATTAGGCGTTATTCTCCCCTCTGGCTGCTGTCATCAGTCTCACACATTTTTTTTCCCTTTTCCTGAAAGTCTTTATAACATTATTGTGGAATTTTTTTTTTTTTTTTGAGCAAATAAGATTGTAAAAAATATATATATATATTTGTGCTCTCCCATTCACTGCGCTCTAAGTTTTCCCAACTATGACGACTTCGGAAATGTGAAAAAGGTCTATTCTTAACCACTATAATCATTGTGCATATGTGTGTATATATTTGGCTTGAATAGACTCCACTGCAAATACTTCAAATAGCCTAACTTGGTATTTTTGACTCATGATTTCAGCTTCATCTGTGTCTGTCTCTATCACTGACGACTGTTTATCTGATGTAACGCACGAGAAGCAGACATGCACGCCTGAGTGGTGGGTGGGGAGAACCAGCTCATATGGATTTAAAGCGGCAGGCTAGAAAAACAGCTAAATTGTGATCAGACACCAAAAGTGGCAGATTCTACATCATATAATATGTAATCTGATGGGTATTTTGAGCTGAAACTTCACAGACACGTTCTGGAGACACCAAAGTCTTATCTTACACCTTGTAAAAGGGGATAAAATGGGTGCCCTTTAACATGAAAATGATACCTTTTATCATGTTTTGCTGCTGTTGTTAATATACAGATTAACACATAACAATAATATAATATGAAATATGCACAAATGATGACAGATAAACCGATAGCACAAGCTGCCTTTATGAACGACCGAATAAGCCCATAGTTTACAATGAGATTGAACATTATTCAAACAAAACAATCCTTTTTCTCTACATGTTCAGTGTTAAATGGATAGTTATGAAAATTATAATATGAAAATAATTTAATTACACTTCACTTTCCACAAACTTGTTTGAGTTTCTTCCCTCTGTTGAACTCAAAATAAGATAGGTTGAAGAGTGTTGGGAACCAGTAGTCAATGATTCCATAATATTTGTTTTTCCTACAATGGATGTCAATGGGTGCTGGTTTTCCAGATTAGCTGTGTCTTGGCCAAATGTTATCCTATCACAACATACATCAGTGGAAAGCTTATTTATTTAGATTTCAGATTATGTATAAATCTGAAATTACAAAACTGCCCTTTAAGACTGCTTTTGTGAGTTATGTGAATTATTTTATATGTTGATTACAGTAATTAGTATTTTAAATATAATCAGAAGTGTCATAATCTGCAGTGGGATTGAATTCATTTTAGTTGGCAGTGTTTTTTAGTCATGCACTTTTCCTCTGAATGCGGGGTGATCTCGGGACTCCAGTAAGTGAACAGGAACCACCACCGTTGTTGAACCTTGTGACATCTGTGGGGATGTTCTCATCAGTGCTGGAGCATCTAATTGGTATTTCTCGGCATGATTTGCAGTGTAACCGGAGCAATAAATCACAGTTAACATAGACATCTTTGCACACCATTAATCTCATTAATGCAGTTTTTCCTTAATAATGAAAATCAATTTTAACTGACTCTAGACATATTTGAGCTGCCTTTCCCAGCGATGCTAAAATGGATCGTCAAGGACGGTACCTCAAGGGAGGCATGTATTTTGATAAATTGAATTCACCTCAAGGTCAGTGAGAAATGTCTTGAGACACTAAACCCACTGAACTTTATGAACTATCAAACTCCTCCTGTTTTGTGAGGTATTAAAGGTATAGTCCGCTGAAAAATCTAACCTATTTAAAAAAAAAATACAAAAAAAAAATCTATTTATGTTTCATTTTCTGTTAAACATAAAACTACTCAGAATATGTTATTGTGTGTTCAGCAGGTGAAAGAAATTTAAGTTTATTGATTTATAAAGCACATTCAAAAACAGCCACGAGACTGACCAAAGTGCTGTGTATGAGACAGAGAAAAATAAAGATAAATAAAATAAAGAAACAGATTATAAAAACATAAAAATAAACCAAAAGAAACAACTGAATAAATTAAAAAATGAAGCAATAGAAAAGACTATTAAAATAACATTAAAAGGCCAAGCTGAACAGGTAGGTTTTTAGGAGTGATTTAAAAATAGATAGAGATGGAGCCATTCTAATCTCACGGGGCAAATTTAAATTAACAGTAAGCTTAGAAACAAATAGGTGTAAGTAAATGGTGAGTAAATGTCCATTTTTGGTTGATTTCTTATGCGTGCATTAAAATAGGTTTCCAGCAATATTGTGTTAAAAACAAGCTTAATTTATTTAATATTTGTAATTCTTAAACTGAATGGAGTGTGGCTGAGGTAACAATGAACGGTTATTACCATGAACTGAAAGAAGTGTTATTATAGACTCGATGTTTGCAGTATGTGTGACCTGTAAAATTGAGTTTGAGGAAGAATATAAGTTTTTAGGGCTGCACATTTATTTTTCCACTTGGGCTGTTTAACCTATGTTAACTTGATTTAATAAAGCATTGTTTGTAACATAAGTGCAGATTGAGCCAAGGTGAGGCACTGGACCACTTTTCTTTCAGAAGCCATTGGTGAAATAAAACAAATCACTAATTTTATTTGTTTCTCATTCATGTTGAGAAGAAAACATGAACATCTACATTTGATGAAAATCTGTCATAAATACCTTTCCCTTATGTCATTACAAACTATTTATATTAAAAATGTATATCTCTTTATTATCTTCTTTATATGGCATTAAGTAAGACATTATGAATTTTCAAAGGTTTTGTTTCAATGGTTCTGTTGATTTTTCATATGAAGTCACTTCCTGTAGGATGATATCACTATAGAACTGGTACTTTTAGATAAGGATGGCAGTAAACTGAGTCACTTGTTTATTGTGATGCATGATTAGCATGAACAAACAATGAACAATACATTTATTACAGTATTTTATCATATTTGTTAACACTAGTTAATGAAAATAAAGTTGTTCATTGTTAGTTGATGTTAAGTCAGCACATTAGCCAAATGGATATGGATTTTTAATAATCCATTAGTAAATGTTGAACTAAGATTATTATATGCTGAACAAGTATTGTTCATTTTAGTAAATACAGTAGATTAACCAGCACTAATTAGTTATACTTTATTGTACAGTGTGACCAGATTTTTATATTTAAAGGTTGCTTATTTCCAAACTAGGTATACACATACATCCTTAGGCACTGGAGCATTTGAAAGTTGTGTCTGTCAGCATCTGAATGCTGTCAATACACACGAATCAGCTAATAGATGCAGATTTCAAATGTGTCAATGTCCTTGTAAGCACACTTGTAATCTGGTGATCATTAGTGCCAATCAGTCACACTCATATCTGTTAAGATATGCACTCAAAATGCAAGTTAGCATTGTTTTACATTCGACACGTAGAAGTCGGTTCTTCTGACAACACTACCAACATTTCGAAACTTCATCAATGCCTAACTACTGTACGGTCTCACAGCTTGATCAAGTAATCAATAATAATTAGACACTGACGCATCTTCCAAGAACACTCAGTCCTATGCTTTGTGTTCAACATTGATGTCGCCCAATATACCTTTTAGAAGAACATAAGTAGGAAAAGATCAAAATGTACAGTTGTTCCCTAAAATTATAGCTAGCAGATGCTATTGTTGTCTTAATTTATACTAAACATACATTAATCTGTTTAAATCTCTGAACATTTTGTTGAGGGTTTAATGACCTTTTAAATATAGTTACTTTTTTAGCAAATAGTCTCACAGTTAGTCCGCCGACATATTTTGCTACGAGACTGGCGGCGACCAAAGTCACCATACTTTGCCATCAGTACTCAGCTGTCCAACAGATTAAAAAAAACAACCCCTTTTTTTTTTTTAAATGGCCACTTTGACTTTCCAATGTTATCCAATATACTAGCACATACTCAATGATGGAAAAAAGGACAATCTACCACACAACAGGAATGACCCTATAGTTGGAGGGCGGCACTGAGCAGCTGGGTCCTCATTAATTTTTTGTTCTTTGTGCACGTGAGCAGCTGTGGAATTCCAGAGTCATGACACAGACACACACACACACACACATACATACACAAACACACACACCAGCTTCTCCCTCATTCCTCAGTGAGGCTGTTCTGCGCTTGATGTTTTCTTACAGCTCCGGCCAGCGAGAGGCCGTCATGACCCCTGCACTGTAATAAAATAAAGAAGCGCATGCCTGAGGAAAACTCTATGATAAACAGCCATCTCGCCTTCACTTTTCTGCTTTGTTTGATGCATTTATTTTTAGCTGGCCTGCTGGGATTTCATGCTCCGCTGTTAAACGCTGATACACATATGTAGCGTGTAGGCTTTTTTCTCTCCTCCTTTCGTTCCGTCTCTTTATTTCTCTCTCCGTCCTGCGTGTGATGGACAGGCTCAGAGTGTGATGTCATAAATGCTGCAGGGATGCTTGAGCTCTTCGGATTATGTAACACTCTTAAACAACGGCTGGGAGAAAGTGGTGATGTCACTCAAGCTGTGGAAAAGCTAGAAGCCAGCCCTACTAATCCGGGTTACAGAGAAAAGATCACTTCGGTCTGTAATGCACGATTATTAGTGGCGGTTTGCGTGTATTTGCTGCACTTCGTGTCTAATCTGACTGCATAATAATCTGTTAAGTGGAAGTGTTTGTGGAAATGTTTGACTAAGACTATATGCTTGGATTTTTTATATCTTTATAGCTTTTTAGCTCCTCATAATGATCATATAAAGACTTTGTAGAAGGACATTTGATTGATGATGATGGCAGAAAACAATAGAGGAAGGAAAAGGTTCCAGCTGGACTTAAGTCACCTGCATGAGCACCAGCACACATGACAGAGCATGTGTATTACTCACCAGACCATCTACGCAGATTCAGGATACTAGATAGGGATGCTCAATTTATTGTTGAGCATTTTGATAATAAAAACACAAAAGATTAAATCCATCCATTCTTTTAAAATAGTAATTTTATTTTATTTATTTATTATGTTTTTTCAAGCCTTTGTTTATTTAGCTTTTGTTTATTTTTTGCAGTTTTACAAAAACTTGCAGTGCACTATTCGCTTAAATTATTCACTATCCACTATTGGCTAAAAGCTTAATTTTATGTTGTACCCAAATATTCATTCATTCATTTTCTTTTCGGCTTAGTCCCTTTATTAATCCGGGGTCCCCACAGCGGTATGAACCGCCAACTTATCCAGCATTTGTTTTACGCAGCGGATGCCCTTCCAGCCACAACCCATCTCTGGGAAACACATCCACACATTGTCATTCACACACATACACTACGGACAATTTAGCTTACCCAATTCACCTGTACCGCATGTCTTTGGACTGTGGGGGAAACCGGAGCACCCGGAGGAAACCCACGCAACCACGGGGAGAACATGCAAACTCCACACAGAAATGCCAATTGGCCCAACCGGGACCTGCCCCAACCGGGGATCGAACCAGCGACCTTCTTGCTGTGAGGCGAACGTGCTACTCACGCGCCACCGTGGCGCCCTTGTACCCCAATATTTAAATTATAATTTTTTTTATATCAGTTTTAATAATTTTTTGTGCATCGGTGGTCAATGCAGTATTTAATTATTCTAATTACATAAACATTTTCATTGGTTTTATTTGCAGTTATTCACTCTAAATTATAAAGATTTCAAAAGTTTTTTTATTATTTTTTTTTTAATATACAACAATGCCTTTGAAAAACCATTTTAGGTGGCTCAAAGAACCTTTTTGTGAGTAGTTATAAGTAAATAAATAAAAAATAATTAAATGTATTATTATTATTATTACTGTCATTATATTTATTATATTTATTAATATTATTATTTTTATTATAAAAACAAGTAACATTGCGGTTTGGCTGAGTATAATTTTAGACAATTTGTGAGTAGTTATAAATAAAATATATATAAAATGTATTATTATTATTATTATCATTATTATTATTATTATTATTATAAAGCAAGTAACATTGCGGTTTGGCTGAGTACAATTTAGACAATTGATGTACTATTAATATAAGTATACTATTGATTTCATGTTAAAGTTTGCAGCACAAATCAATCCTATCTGTCATAAGCAAACCCAGCAGATCCTTGTCAGCTGAATGAGAGTGCGGATGTTGGAGAAAGTCAGCAGGCATGAGGCCCATGTTTGGCTCTGGAGGGACTGCTGTTTGCCTCTGCTCTGGAGAGGAGCTTAAGAGAGATGTGACAGTGAAGTGTCATAATCTCTCCGCGTCTCAGCTCTAGATCCTCAGATTGAACTGGCAGCAGAGTCGTAGCCGTGAGTTGGGATGTAGATACATCATTTGCAATGAGCTCGCTGCTTAATTATTAACAATGTCTGAATAATGCAGGGAGTCCTACGAGGCCAGAGATGTTGGCTGCTTTTATACTAGTAGCAGTTTCTGTCATAGAGCCATTAGCATATGCATGTGTGCGTGTAGGTTTGCGTGTTGCATAAACGTGTTTATGTGTCTCCGCTCTTCTCCCTTCAGAGTTCAGCCGCGTCTCTGTCCCGCCAGGGCCTCTGATTTCCATCTCGCTGAAAACCCAGCTGTTCTCTCACCTCTCTCAACTCTCCAAAACAAACTTCAGGGTGTTAATCACCGATTCCACTTAATGGGGTTCAGTGGTGAGGAGCGAAAAAGATTCAGATGAGGGATGATTAAATCATGAACATCAGATCATGTCCATTAAGGGATTTTTTACAGCAGAAGTTCTGTGAAGTTTTTACATGGTTTGTTGGCTGTGCTTTGATGAAAAGACAGGATTAAAGCAGTGTAGGGTCGATTGGTGGTACAGTATGAGATGGATATGATACACGTGCAGTCTCAGACCATCAAGGAGGCTTCTCAAAAGATCAAGATCAAGATCAAGTTTTTTCTTGTTATTTTGAATGAAATATAATGTTTGAGTTTTTTTTTTAATAGTATTTATTTATTTATTTTATTTTATTTGTTTATATGTGTATATAAATAAACATTTTCAAGTTTCCCCTGGGGCGCCACGGTGGCCTAGTGGTTAGCACGTTCGCCTCACAGCAAGAAGGTCGCTGGTTCGATCCCCGGCTGGGCCAGTTGGCATTTCTGTGTGGAGTTTGCATGTTCTCCCCGTGGTTGCGTGGGTTTCCTCCGGGTGCTCCGGTTTCCCCCACAGTCCAAAGACATGCGGTACAGGTGAATTGGGTAAGCTAAATTGTCCATAGTGTATGTGTGTGAATGAGAATGTATGGATGTGTTTCCCAGAGATGGGTTGTGGCTGGAAGGGCATCCGCTGCATAAAACAAATGCCGGATAAGTTGGCGGTTCATTCCGCTGTGGCGACCCCGGATTAAAAAAGGGACTAAGCCGAAAAGAAAATGAATGAATGAAGTTTCCCCTGGTTTTACGTAGCTGAAGTCATCGTAGCAGTGAATGGGAGAGTACCACAAATAAAATATAATTTTTGTATTACAATTTGCTCAAAAAACTAAAGAAAGATAGTTAGTTAGGTAGTTAGTTAATTAGTTAGTTAGTTAATGTATTTACTACCATGATACTACCATGATCTACCATGTATTTACTACCATGATACTTGTACAGCATTTATTAAGCGAAGTTTAACATTTACTTATGCATTATTAAAATCCATATTTATCCTTATTAACATTAGTTAATGTAGTTAATGTACTGTGAGTTCATAAACAACATTAACTAACATTAACAACGTTAAATACTGTAATAAATGCATTTGTCATTGTTTCTTCAAGTTAATAAATACATTAACTAATACAAATTTATTGTAAATTGTTGTCAAAAAACCCAACGATAGTCTTTTAGAAAAAGGATAACTGATAACAGCAGCCAGAAGAGTTAACTCCGATCTGCTCATAGACGCTGCACCTTAAATAAACGTTAACCATTTTTTGTAATTTGATGCAAACATGATATAATACAAAATATAGCTTTATAAATGTACCTACATTTTTTAAATAATCTAAATATTACAAACTTTTGAGGATTTAAGAAACTGATGACCTTTAGAAGCGTCATCACTCTCTTGTGAAAAGTCTGTTAGTATTTACCTTATGTGTTTTAGCTTTTTACAACTTAAATTTGTAGTAGATGGTCTCCAAGAACTTCAGCATATTATAAATCAGCCTGATTGCAGATATAATGAGAAACAACCAAGATATATACAGTTAAAGTCAGAATTATTAGCCCCGCTCTTTATTTCCCCCCCCAAATTCTGTTTAAGGGAGAGAAGATTTTTTTCAACACATTGCTAAACATAATAGTTTGAATAACTCATTTCTAATAACTGATTTATTTTATCTTTGCCATGATGACAGTAAATAATATTTTACTAGATATTTTTCAAGTCACTTCTATATTGCTTAAAGTGACATTTAAAGGCTTAACTAGGTTGATTAGGTTAACTAGGCAGGTTAGGGTAATTATGCAAGCTATTGTATAATGATGGTTTGTTCTGTAGACAATCGGAAAAAAAAATTAGCTTAAAGGGACTAATAAATTTGTCCTCAAAATGGTTCTTAAAAAATTAAAACTGCTTTTATTCTAGCCGAAATAAAACAAATAAGACTTTTTCCAGAAGAAAAAATATGATCAGGCATACTGTAAAAATTTCCTTGCTCTGTCAAACATCATCAGGGAAATATTTAAAAAAGAAAAAAAAAATTCAAAGGGGGGGCTAATAATTCTGACTTCAACTATATGCGTCTCATTTATGATGCTCTCTTCTATGGTGGCAGCGACGAATAATCAGTCCACATTGACATGTAGAGAGAGAGTCAAGGAGAACGAGAGGAGAGTAAGACTAATGATGATATGTGCTATATTTAAACAGCAGAGATTGCAAATGGATAGGCTCTATGGCTGTTCATGAGTCCCCGCGGATCGTGTTGCTTTACAGTCATGCTTTTTATCCCTCATTACACTTAAAAATGAATGAGTAGTGCTGTGGGGAAGAAGCGGGGACAGGATCGGGCCTGCTGCCTTGTAGGGTTCATTCACACTGGGGTAAAATGCTGTTACGGCCTGCTATTTGCTTTGGAGCTCTCACTGTCATTCTTCATATACTGTATCTCTCATTAGTGGTGCTATTGTTTATTGTCTAAAATTAAATCTTTTTTATTTTATTAGTAGACCTTCAAAAAATAGATAAAGTAGGTCCAATAATGCAAGTTGAAAGCGGAAAAAAATCGAAAACTCTAATGAATCGCGTTAATGACTTGAAACTTTTATTTACTGTGTCATTTTTATTCAATATATATATTTAAGGTTGAATTTACGTATCCTATATGTTCAATTGTAAGTGCTTATGTTCACTCTTTTCATTTTGATTACCTTTGGCATCTTCTAATATTAGATTTGCTACTTATTTAAAGTGAGTTGAAAAAACACAATTCTTATGTTTTGTTTTTTTTGGGACAACTCAGCTGTTTTATGTTCAATTCACATAAATTCGTAAAAACAATTATATTAACTTAATCTATTTGTGTCAGGACAACATGAAGGAATTGTGTAGAACTCATTGGAATTCACTGTCACAGATGTACTGTATGTTTTAGTATTTGATTGGATATATTTAATTCTTTTATTTCTCACCAAAGCTACCTTTACTTGATAAAATGTTGTGAAAATAAAGTTGTAGATGATTTTATTATGTTATTTATGTTATTGGTGACAGAGTAGCTGAATTGTCATTAAATGCCACTACTGCAGTCTTCATTGTAATGGTAGTTCAAAAGACTTTCTATATTATATACATAACTACATAAATCATATTCACAAATGGCTCTCAACTGACTTTTCCTTCAAGAAACAGATAGTTTATTATGCAGTAAACAAAAAAAATTGATAAAAAAGGTAATTGTAACGTTACCTTGAAATGCAAAGTCTCAACAATATGTACTATACAACAATATGTGCTTTGACTTCTAGTTAAATATCAAGTGAATTGTACATGATGATGTAGATAATTATTGATATTCAATTATTGAATAATGATTATTAGTATAAAGCCGTCTTTCCACTCCACACAACATTCGGACATGACTGCCGGAATACGCCCCCCTTGTGGCAGTCGCACAGAATATTCAGTTTTGTCATGCACCATGGGAAGCTGATTCTCGAGGTGGTATCCAAAATAAAGGAGTGCAAAAGCAAGAGCCTTTATTCTCTGTGCATTCACCATAGTTGAATGAATGAGTAAATTAATACTAGAAACTCATCATACACTGAGGGAATGCGGAGATGATGATGAAAAATAATATTTTTTATTACTCATTTATGAAAAACGAATATTTATTGAAATATAGACTTATGTCTGATTTTCAAAACAAATCTTGCACGCATGGACCTGCTCGGACAACACTGGAATACATCACATCCGGTCGGCCGGTTGCATATGGTCTAGTTGCAGGAGTTCAAATATTTTAACTTATCCGCAGCTCAAATCAGATCCGAATTTTCTGCATATGGAGATAATCGGGACTGCACGCAGCTCCCGGACTACTCTTCATTGGAAATTAATGACTTCTGGTCTGTCGCTTGTCGTTTGTCGTGTGCAGTGGAAAGGCGGTTTGAGAGTCAAGTCAAAGATGCCCACTAAAATTCCATTTAGTGTAGCAATAGTTTATTTACAAAATAAATAAATAAAATGTCAGGCATATTTAAATCAAAGATAATAACAACAATGTCTTTTTTAAAAAGTAATAACTTTTTTAAGTTTGTTTAAAGATTACATTACTGTACTGAAAAAAATGAATTAACTGTAATTTGAAATCTTTATGCTAAATCACTCTCCTTCAGACCAATAAATCTCGTCTTCAACTTAAAAATTTCTTTGCTGTAACCATTGAATGAAAAGAAAAATACATTGTAGCTGTTACAATAAGTATTCTGCCTCGTTGGTTTAGTAAATCTGTCTGACAGGCTATATATTATATCTGGAGTTGTCAAAAGTTACATCCAACAGTGAAGAGACTTTCTCTCTCCCGCTTCTCCCTCTGTTTGTTTTCTTCCTTTCGTGACTCCCAAAGGTACAAACAGCTTTAAAAGTTAATAAAACACCTCTGGTTAGTCACTGGGAACACATGTCAGGAGAGAAACATAGAGAAGTCTGCTTCTGAGGGATTTTTTTTTTTTTGTCTTGTTTGCTCATTCTACATGGAGAGATGGAGGTGTTCACTCATGTCACATTACATTCATCATTGCCTGGTCGTCTTTTTTTACAACGTCTCAACCAAATATAGACACATCGCCTGGTTTTTCTGATCCAAGCTTCTTTTTTTGCAGACCTTTCTGGCACAGACATTTTTTCTTTACAAGCATTCCACCTCAATAAATGTGTTTGTAATTAAACACAGGCCCGGTCACGTGACCAGCCTAACATTGTGAGATGGAGCGGCAGGAATGGACGTAGCATGGCAGGCATCAGCCTCCCACCATCTCCATCCTGCAGAGTAAAACCTTCACGTTCATGTGCTTCACCTCATACCGAGCCGGATCTGCACACTTCCTCAGAGGAAGCTTTGGCTTATCAAGGCCTTATTCTGGGATTATGGGACTGAGACAGTTCATTCAGAAATAAAGAATCATTTCAGTCATCATTTACTCACCCGGCACTTGTTCAAAACCTGTTTGAATTTCTTTCTTTATTTCTTCAAAAGAACTCTTTAAAAAATATTTTGTTTTAAACTCAACAAAGAAAGAAAAGTTTTGGAACTAGTAAATGAAGAATACATGTTATGTTTTGGTGGGGTGAACTATCCCTTTAAATCACTTGTCTGCATTGAATTGCTCTTTATGATCCTGCAGTTTTAGGTCTGTTGTGTTCGAGTGTTTGCCAGCATGTGTGTGGGTGAGAGAATGGGATGGAGTGTGTGTTGTTAAATGTTCCCACACTGTGTAAGGCAGACATGAGTGAGGGGAGTATGGAAAGAAGAGGGGGGAAAAAAAGTGAGGCACATGGTTCCCATTGTGCAGTTGTTTATGTTCGATGTGTATGTGCTTATGCGCTTGTGAGTTTTACTTGACAAACTCTCTTCATCAGATTTATTCTGATTGTTTCAACTTTAATGTGGTTGTAGGTTTGAGTTCTTTATCTAATTGTTGTATATTTTAAAATGTTCAATAAGTTATTAAGTAATTATAGAGCCTTTTAGATTAAGGATTTTTTTTTATCTGAGCACCAATTTTAATTATGCTTTAATTTATTCGTTCATCTTTGGATGTTAGTCTTTTAGCAGTATGGCATACAATTTGCATATTTAACTTTAAAAATAAAAAGAACACCTATCCAAATATTTAGCTTTAATTCCTTTATTGTATTGTTTATTCTGTGGTTGCAATATAATTTATCATCTAATTGGTAGTCTTTTTAAAAAAATGTGACCATGGACCACAAAACCTGTAATAAATGTGATTTTTTCTGGAACTTGAGATTTATATATCTGAATAAATAATCTTTTATATCGAAGTATGGTTTGTTTGGATGGGGCAATATTTGGCCAAGCTGCAACTATTTGAAAATCTGGAATCTGAGGGTTAAAAAAATCAAAACAATGAGAAAATAACCTTTAAAATTGTTCAGAAATTAGAAGTAGAAATGCTTATTACTAATCAAAAATTAGGTTTTGATATATTTACAATTAAAAAAATACAAAATGTAACATGATCTGTTGCCAAAAAATATAGCCATGCAACATACAGTAAGACTGGTATTGTAGTCCAGAGTCATACTATATATGAATGCAACATTGAATATCTGCCAACATTGTACTGTTGTGTAATGCATCACGATTAATATCTCAAATAATACACAAAATTAAATAATACTACAGGAAGTGACATCATTTTGGCAGGAAAGTAGGAAATCGGCAACTTAAACATGATTGCATAAAATTTGCGCTAGTTGGTCAGTCTCGATTTAAGACATTCAGTCATGTTAGCTATTCCCTAAGCGTTGTGTGTTGCTCCAGCTCTCTGGGAAATGCAGTTGTCTAAACCAAAGCGCTTCATCCTGCACTGATTTGCACGCTGGATCAAACAGACTGTATAATGAGGCTTATGATTATAAACCATCTCTGTTTTTGCCTTGTCGAGTGCGAGTGCGATTTGCTTTCTCTCTCTGGTCACGTTCTGTGGCATCCTGATTAAATGCCAGGATTACCATGTGCCCTTTCTTCAGTCCCACTGGCCTACTTGGGTCTTAAACTCAACAATCCTGCCTTTCCCTTCTTTTTCTTCTTCAATCCCTCTTTTTCTTTCTCTCTCATGTGTTCATTCCTGCAGCCTGACCTGATCCTTCCACCGTATGATTTATGATTTGTGCATAATAGGTATGTTTCCAGAAATATGTGGCGTCTCTGTGGAGAACAGCATGTTTCTGGAGAGATCGGGGGAACCCAGCATGTGACAAAGGGATTGGGTTTTATTTTGGGAGACATGCAGGTGAGCAGGGGTCCTGTCATTCTGGAGAGAATGATGGATGGATTGATGCTTGACATTATCACAGAGAGTCTTTAGATCAACATAATCCTCGATGGTGCATTGTAAGTGTTTTTTCAAGTGAGAAAACAAGACGCAGTGAAATATTAAACACAATGGATTAAGAGATTAAAACATCAACTCTAAAAAGGAGGTCATAAGGAGGTTGTGCTTTTTAATAAAACATAATATAAGTCTCAGGTGAGATTTTAGCTTAAAATACATCACAGATCATTTCAAACCCGATGCTGTAAATGGCCTTTTTGTGTGGAAATAAAAACACTGCTTTCATGTGTCCCTTTAAAGGCTATAGTCAGGGGAGGTTCGGGTCGTTCTGAAAACGTATTGCTCCTTGAATAAAAATATTAATAGGAAATTTTTAAAGTACTGTTAGATTTCTTTTTAATGTGTAAGTGAAGTTTACAGTATTTGTAAACTAATTTCGAGAGGATCAAGTGCTTATGATTGTTCTCAGCTGTTCCAACATCAGCTCATGATTGATTTTCCAATCAGATGATTCCTAACTCACTATAAATAACCAGAGTTTTCTTATCTCAATATCTTCTTCGTCTTGAAGAACCCCGGGTTCTCCGGTTTCCTCCCGCAGTCCGAATAACACGCACCTAAGTAAACTGAACACACTGATTGATAGTCAAGCTCTTAGCGAGTACACCTCTCCTCAGCCATCCATATCCGTCATTTAACTAGAAATA
>CAIGQQ010037872.1:7411333-7435007 GCA_903798035.1 Danio albolineatus | reverse complement strand
TGTCTTTCTGTATTTATGTTATCTTTGTGTATTTATTTTTATTTTCTCTATCTATTTCTCTCCCCTTACAGGTACCTATATGTATTTATTTATTTTTTATTTTATATATATATATATATATATATATTTTCTAGTCTGTCTGTCTCTGAATTATGTCATTTGTTATAAAGCTCTGGATGAGCAGTTGACTTGCGTTAAATGAATCAGTTATTGTATTAGCTTTAGTTTTCTTTACACTGCTCTTATGTGTAACTCCACATCTGTGCATAATGCTTTATCCAGTGACCTGTCCTTACTAGTCGATGCTGTTTAAGGACACTGGATTATGCATTTTCATCAAAGTTTAAGTGCAAATTACAGAATTTACATTATTAAATGGACAAAAAACAACTGATGTCATCTATGGGGAAACTGGGCTCAAAGCTCTGCATGACAATTAATGCAGCTTTATAGGGGGAAATCACTTAAGAGGAAGCACAACTTTTTCATGGAAGCCGTCAACGACTCAGCATCTGCTCCAAAGTTACATAATCACCAGCATCAACAGCAGTCATTATGCTGCATTTCATATTGAAATGATCACATATGAATGACATATTTTCACTCCATAGGATTGCACTTCAGCATTACAGTTAATCATGATTAAAAGATCAAATATGAACATGGAAGGGATATTCTCGCTTCCAAAAAAGAGCAGAGTTCAAGGAAAGTGCACAGATTTGAAAAAATGATATGCAAAAACGGTAAAATAGGAAAAAAAAAATCTAAGCTGTCATAAATGTTTATAATTCTTTTTCTGATCTGATTAATATATTTAATATACTTATATAATATATACAAACACTGTATATACTGTGGGGATCATATTATGAATGTGTTTTATTATTGCTGTTATTGTTATTATTATTAATTAATAAGGATTTATTTTGACTTTCGGGCAAGTTTGTCCTCATCTTGTCATTGTGGAAGAAGCCACAAGTGCTTTTCATGTCATTATGCTCTTCTTGTTATCATAGTCTAGCTTGGTCGCTAAGTGAATCAGTTGTTTGACTTGTGTCTTTGATGATGGAAAGTGCGATATCTTTAGAGTTCCTGTGGGAAATTTGTTTTAAACCACACAAGCATTATAATGACAGGGACAGCATATAAAGCCCTTAGAGGGGTTTATGTACTAATCACCAAACATAAGTAATGAAGAGCAAAACAGTATGTTTCCATAGTGCTGTGTTCTTTTTGTTATGAATTTAAACTCTATGTAATTTCTACCGTTTTTCTACACCTTAAGATAACCCAGAAAAGCCAATCCTTCTGTTTTTCCATCCAGCATTCACTGAATAGGCCAACATTTTTATTTAGTGTTTTTAGTTTTTTCCCTAACAAGTGATTTTGTTAAATATGCTAGTTATTGACACCTCTATGAGTTAAAATGAGCACAAAAATTACTTACTGTATGTTACCAATTCCCATTGATATTTAGCATTTTTTGTTTCAAATGGGTGTAAATAAAAGATAAATATTTTGCAGTTTGCAGCAAGAGCAGTGTTGTGTAAGTTCCTTCAAAAAAAAGAAGTTACTTACTGTATGAATTGCATTATTAAATGTACTTTTAAAATACTTTTCTAATTATTGTGAAATTTAAAATATGATATCCTTATAAAAATCTTTCTACATCTGACTTTACAGACAATGTGTAAAATATATTACAAGTGATAATAAATTAAACTTTTAATTCTTTACATTTGAGTCAAGCATTGCCTTTTATCTCTTTTAAACATAAACATTTTAATAATAAACATAACAGTATTTAGCTAAAAAGATAGTTCACCCAATTATGATAATTCTGTCATTGTTTACTTACCATTCACTTGTTCCAAACAAAAGTATACATATAGTGTCATTGTTTATTTTCTGACTGCACTTACAGATAAATGTAACCTTTTGATGAAAAATAACATTATTTACAAGAATATATTTGTATATCAAAAAAAACTATCATTTGGTTTCTCAGAATGTATATAATCAGAGCTGTTGAACTAATTGGCTGTACTTTTTCAGTGGATAAGTTATTTATTTAATCCCTCATTTTTCCAAACACACTGTTAGGAGGATGATTTCAGTGATTAACGATTTAAAGAATCACAGCTGTATTTTCAGAAGTTAGTTGTGTCCTTAGTCTGAAATATGGAGCTGAATTAGTGTCAATAATAATTCACACTAAAAAAACTCAATGTACGCATGCACGGACAAATTCACATGCATGAAACCAAATTCATTTGCACAGAAAAATACAAAGCCATAAATTACATTTCACAAATGCAAAACACAGTTTACAAATAGTGTACAAACATTTTTTTTTAATGTTTAAAAGGTGTGAGTTGGATTTTTGTGTGTTTTAGAGATTTTCCTGGCAACACATTACTCTCCCACAGGACTCTCCGATCCTTTAGCCAATCAGATGCGCACTCACTGTTCAACCAATTATAACCTGTCAATTGTGCAATCTGAAATCCTGTTTTTTTGTGTGAATTATTACTGACACTAATTTAGCTCCATAGAGAAAGTCTTCAAAACTACAACCCGACATCACGAAGATCACAACAAATAGTTTGAAAGGGTTTCAAGAATAAAGTCATCAACATCACAAACTCAGTCATCTTCAGTTTTTATTTTTTATTTTTAATATTTTTAGCAAAAGCTCAAAGTTTAACTATAAATATTTTTTTCACAGCCTTCTTTGCCCATATTTACTAATGGTGCAAATCAATGCTATCTCACAGCAATTTGTAACTTGCTGTTTAGGGATGGGGTTTGTTGCCATGCCTCTTTAAAAATTGTACATTTCTCATACGAATTAGCCACTTAACTACCAAAATGTAAAATTGTTATGTTTCCTCATGAGATCAGCCTGTGCAAATAGCAGAGTTCACTGTTAACAACTACAGATATATTCATCCTCAAACTTCAGCTACTGTAGGAGGGAGAAATTCTCCAGTTACTGTTTGTCTTGACGACGGAAGGGCTTTAATTTCGTCAATTAGATTTAATTGACAACAGATGCTGCCTTCCTGTTGATTGGGATTACAGAGGTCTTACTCTGAGCTAAGCTGTTATGTCTAACTCTTTGTGTGTGACTGACAGATTCTCCACGGCTGCGGCTGCGTCCCAAACCTCAGGCATCTGTCCTGCTGTCTCACTGGCCAGTCACTCAATGATTAAGCAGGCGCTGTTTTGTCTGCAAAGAAAACTGCTTTCGATTTGACTTCCAGGGCAAAATAACATCATGTCTAATTAGTTAAACTCATGTGAGGTTTTAGGGCAGATATACAACATGCTGGAAAATATTTAGAGATTTTTTCAATATTTTCAAATCCACCATCATGCAAAACCTTTCGTTCTTTTGTCATATTTTAGAAAGGAGTAGCATGCTTATTAAAGCTGCAGCTATATTTTATTTAAAAAAACGTAATAATGTGAAATATTATTATATTTCTCAAGAATTTGAGATTTATTGCTTCCATTTTTTTCTGCATTTTTTAAAAATACATAACATTTCTTGAAAATATAAAGAAACTATACAATATAAATGTCTTGTTTTTATTATACAAATAAATACACATATTTATATTGTTTGTTACAGCATAAATATATGTGTAATGGGTCAAAGATAAAATACTAAACTCGTATTGATTTGATGATTGAACTCCCCTGTTTAATCATTAAAGCAATACAAGTTTCGAGTTTTTTTCTGAACAAAAAGTTAAAACTCATTTAAAAATTAAAACTCATTTAAAATAATGACTATTATAATTTTTTTTTTACTATAATTTTCATTAGACATTGTCTGATGAGTGATGACACATTAAATTACCCAAAATATTAAATATTTGTTACTATAAAACTTTACAAACCACTTTTGTATTTTGTACTTTGGGATTAGCATTTACTAATTTGACTGCTAGAAGTTTTTAATATTTTTAAAAATACATCATTCATTTTCCTTCAGCTTATTTCCTTGTTTAAAAGAGAGGTCACCACGGCAGAATGAACCACCAACTACTCCGCCATATGTTTTTCACAGCAGATGCCCTTCCAGCCGTAACCCAGTACTGGGAAACACCTACTGTATACACATTCATTCACACACACATTCATACAGTACATTACAGACAATTTAGTTAATTCAATTCACCTGTACTGCATGTCTTCGGACTGTGGGGGAAACCAGAGCACCTAGAGGAAACCCACACAAACACGGGGAGAACATGCAAACTCCACACAGAAATGCCAACATGGTCCAGCTAGGACTTGAACCAGAGACCTTCTTGCTGGAAGGCAACAGTGGTAATCACTGAGCCAGCGTTTTAATTTGATCACTTGATCTTTTATATATATATATATATATATATATATATATATATATATATATATATATATATTAGTATATTTACATTAGTAAAAGTAGTACAGGTCAGAATAAGTATGATGTTTCATTACAGTGAATGATTGAAGATAATTTCACCATTATTTTGACATTTTTTAATTTGACAAAAATGTGTTTGAAAAAAGTTTGAAGAACAATTATTTTATAGGGATCCTAAACATTTTGGTTAATGAATGCAGTTATTAAACTTAATTCATCATTTTAATTAACTCGACATGCTTGAATGATTTCTTTGTTTCTTTGTTTTGATCCCTTAAAATCTTCCACCAGACAATATTTTTACACATTCAAATTGTACAAAGTCTTAAATAACATCACGTTGAATAATGAATAAAGTTACCTGTCATTTTTTTTTGTCATCCAACATTGCAATCGACCTGCTAAAGCAACATTTTAACTCAGAAGCCGATGCATGACATCTTCAGGTCTGAGTCTTTGAAGTCGACTTATTCAAAGAGCTCCAAGTGCATTGAAGGAAACTTCCAAGTGTCCTCATGTGGAGTTGAGTAGTTCTCAGAGGAGGAGCAGGGGGTCGGCGGTGACAGCTCTTAATGTATGCGGACAGTCTTCATGTCCTTCCTGTCGGCCATTAGTCTCCTGGTACTTTGGAGGAGGAGGTTGTGCAAGGTCCCAGTACTGCTGAGAATCCTCCCTGTCCTTCTTTATTCTGCATTTTGGGACTGTTTCGGTCTTTCCTCACTGGCTTGGAATGTGGTTCTTGCTAGCATTTACTCTGGGAGAGAGATGAAAGCTTCATCTTTTTGATTCAGTTACAGTTTGATTCATACAATAAAAAGATTTTAAATGATGCACTGATTTTGATATCTTTTTATAAGCTAATTCCAACACCAATTTTCTCTCATTTACTACTTTTAATTTTGATATAAAAAATTAATTAGATCCTTTCAGAATACAAAGTAAAAAGGGTTTTGATTTGGCTTTAACTTTGTGAAACGTTTCTACATAAAACGTAATAAATAAACATAAAACGTAATAAATAAACAAATAAATAAATACATACATACATACATACATACATACATACATACATACATACATACATACATACATACATACATACATACATAAAATGCTGGTTTAATACTGTAAACAAATACTGATGTTTAAAGGGATAGTTCACCCAAAAATTAAAATTACCCACTGCTTACTCACCCTCAAGTTGTTTTAAACCTTTAGTTTTTTTTTATCCATAGTAGAAAAAACAAATACTGAGGAAGTAAATAGTTACAGGTTTCCAGCTTTCTTCAATAAAATCTTCCTTTGTGTTCAACAGAAGAAGGAAACTCAAACAGGTTTGGAAAATGTAAAGGGTGAGCAAATTATGACAGAAATTTCAGTTTCGGGTAAACTGTCTCTTCAATATGCAAAGATGATCATTCATTCATTTTGCTTCGGCTTAGTCCCTGATTTATCAGGGGTCACCACAGCGGAATGAACTGCCAACTATTCCAGTACATTTTACGCAGCGGATGGCCTTCCAGCTGCAACCTAGGACTGGAAAACTGCGAAGATGACCTAAAAAGAAAACACCATCTGATCTTTTCTGAAGACAATTGGTTTCCTCTTCAGACCATTTAATAAAACTTGTCACCCCAATTCAGTTTTAGGACATGAAATGAAAAAAACGAAGAAGGGGGAAAGCCCATGTATAAAACAGTTAGAGTAGATGTTTCTTTTTAATTTTTCTCACAGAGAATATTACGTGTGACCTGTTCTTCTTTGATTTTGATTTTTTTTACTTCTTGAAATATTTACAAGTTTCATCAATTGCCTAAACATTCATTTATTTTTGTTCAGCTTAGTCCCTTATTTGTAAGGGGTCGCCACAGCATTTTAGCGCATGTCTTTGGACTGTGGGATAAACCGGAGCACTCGGTGGAAACCCACATGAACACGGGGAGAATGTGCAGACTTCACACAAAAATCCCAACTGGCCCAACCGGGACTCAAACCAGTGACCTTCTTGCTGTGAGGTGATAGTGCTAACCACTGAGCCACAGTGCTGCCTTCCCTAAATGATAAAATCTGCTCAAACACAACAATTTTTTTATTTATTGTTGATAAAATCAGGGGCGCCACGGTGGCGTAGTGAGTAGCACGTTCGCCTCACAGCAAGAAGGTCGCTGGTTCGATCCCCGGCTGGGCCAGTTGGCATTTCTGTGTGGAGTTTGCATGTTCTCCCCGTGGTTGCGTGGGTTTCCTCCGGGTGCTCCGGTTTCCCCCACAGTCCAAAGACATGCGGTACAGGTGAATTGGGTAAGCTAAATTGTCCATAGTGTATGTGTTTGAATGAGAATGTATGGATGTGTTTCCCAGGGATGGGTTGTGGCTGGAAGGGCATCCGCTGCGTAAAACAAATACTGGATAAGTTGGCGGTTCATTCCGCTGTGGCGACCCCGGATTAATAAAGGGACTAAGCCAAAAAGAAAATGAATGAATGATGATAAAATCATGGAATTGCAGAAAAATGAAATGAACCAAAGTCTGTTTCAATTTGTTGAAGTATTGCAGACTATCTTGTTGGTGCTCGGTCATTCCCAAGTGGTGCCAGAGCTTCAGTACAGTACAGTGTGTCTGTTGGCACATCTGTGCTCCATCTCTGTGGGCTGTTAACTGTCTGTTTACACACTTTCTAGTATAAAATCATTGCAATACGGTTTTAGCGCATAACAGAAAAAAGTCCATTATTCTTTTGGAGCAAGAAATACCTTAATTCCGATTTCTATTTAGTCGATTGGTGCATCTCTAGTTTTAAGTTCACTTCTGTTTGTTTTCCTCCTTCATAATTACAGAAGGGACCTTTCTGTAGACTCTTTCAGCCTTGCCAAGTTCATCTTTCTGTTGCTGGTTGTTGTGTGTTCTTCAATTGATCCGCTTGCTGTAGCTGGCTATTGTTTAGCGCAGCTTTATTCGTTGGTGCTGTAATTGAAATTAGATTAATCAGAATCTCTTGTGCCTCTGTGAAGGAACCCGAACCGAGGGGCTGTGACTCTCTAATGAAGGCCACACCAACAATGAAACCCATGTGAACCAAACGCACCAGAGCAGTTCTGTTGTTTCTGGGATATAAATAGGCGGTTGACTCTCGGGCCAGCATTTATTCATTTGTTTGTCATTAAGGATCCTTTTATCTCAAGTTATGTGCTGTTTTTGCTGGTGAAACTTTCGAATAGGCCTGCGTGATAAGGGCAAAATCAGTCAACTCAATTGATATTGATAATTATCACTGTAAATTTAGAAATATTTTTGTTCCTGGGTAAAAGTTAGAGAAACAGCAAGTCATTCTTGACCCCTGGGGGACCCCTGGTCTCCAAGTGGCAATCTTACAGCATAGACTTGTGCCGTAAACATTGTGCCCACCACTCCCATTAGGTCAGGTTAATATTAAAATAAACAAATTAATAAATGACTATAAAAATATATATATGGCTGATAGACTGTTGCACATATTTTTGTGTTGTCAGTATGCTCGTATTTATAAAGGCCTAATGATGTGTGTGCAATGTTTGTATGTAACTACCTCTGAGGATAGTCGGGGTCGCAAGTAACTGCAATTGATATTTTTGGGGGCCACCGGCTGAAAAGTTTGGTAACTTCCAGTCCAGACCAGCGAACAACTGACTTCCCATCCCTAAACCCAACATACTGTATAGTCTTTTCCGCAATGAGAGAAAAAGTCAATTTTGAGCACATAGTTTTACCTTGATCTTACGTTGTGTATATCTCTTTTGTGGAATCTTGATTCACCGCCCTCGATCTTTAGTCCTCTGCATTACAGGTACAACACCGTACAAACTGAGCTAATGAGAAAACTGTCCACACCATATGGAGATAGATAAGACAAACATATTGGATTTCAAATCATTACACCATTAAGTTGATTTGTGGTATTTATTTGATGCAAAAAACTGCATGAAAAATTCAAATTCATCTGTAACATGTAAAGATTATTAGTGTGAAAGGGAGCAAATGTTTCTGTCGTCATACTGCCCAGTAGTCTTCATTTTTTTCTCGAATCTGCAATCAAACATACAGTATGTTTAATTTATATGACACATTTTTGTGGTTTCAACGCACGTATTTCCAATAAGTCTGTGTTGGTTTCATCTGCCTTCATTAAATTAAATCACAGAGTTTTGTCACTAAATTTAATCGCTTTACTTTGGAACTGCGCACATAATCAATTCGAGACTCATTTGCATCTCAACAAACCTAAACTCGTGATGCACAGCTGTTAGGTGCAAATAGATAAACTGTCCATGTTGTACAATTGAGCAACACCATTTAGCTCTGCTTTGAGGCATAAATATTATACCAAACAGTTATCAAACTTATATTGGATGGGTTATTTTATGGAGGGAAAATTTGATCATTATCATGTTATCGCTCAGGTCTACTAATGAAACTAATGAAAGATTAGTGTCATTAAATGTCATTAAATGTACTGTCTATATGCAGTCTGTTGTACGCTAGTGGAAGATAGTGCGTTGTGTAGTGAATTCTTTTGGGTTGTTTGAGTTCACCTCTGTGCTGTTTTGGGCACTTGGGGCAGTGTGAAGCCTGCTGACGCATTCAACCTCCCCGGTGATCTGGGAGAGAATGTCACTGCACAATGCAGCCATGGACACGCACAAACACCCTTGCAGATATTCCTGTAATGATTGCCGTCTTATACAAATAATTTTTGTTGAAAAAATTGTTATTATTAGTTAAATTATTTTTTATTTTTGTTGTTGCTGCTGTTGTTGCAGCCAGATATAATTTATATATGCTTATAATCAAAAAAAGTTCAATTCTAATATTTTTTAAAATCCTGTTAATTGATATTTAATTATTTTAATTATTCATTTTTATTTTTTTGATTATCAGTGTTTTGGGGTTCTGTTATGTTGTGTCCTATGGACCCTTTTCATATTTTTAGGTTTCTCAGCAGGGGAATTCGTCATAGTTGGGTAAACTAATAGGAGAGTACAACAAATAATCTTTTTACAATTCTATTTGTTCAAATAATAAAAGAAAAACTCAACCACAGTTTTATCAAGAATTTTAGAACAAAGGGAAAAACATTATGTGAGACACCCAGAAGAAAGAAAAATGCCAAATTTACTTTCCCACCCATAGAAGCCACATTAGAAACACCTTGCATAAGCAGTAATTCATCTTTATTTATTTATTTTTTTTTTGTAATTTGATGTAAAAGTCATATAATACATACATAAATACAAATAAATGTACATAGTTTTTTAATAAAGAATCTAAATACTAAAAAACTTTCAAGGATTGAAAGACATGCTGATGACCGTTAAACATCTTGTAACTTATAAAAGTAGATATTCAGTACTACATTTAAGGTAAGATTTTAAAAAACCCTAAAATAAATGTTATATTTACCATGTCTTGTCCCTCAGACTAACAGTTTTATCACTTGGAAAAGTGGATGATAAGTTTATTATACGTAGTACGAGTTGCTTTATGTCATTCAAATGAAACAACTACGTCTTGAAACTTCACAGAAAATAGCTAAAGCTACATGGGGACCTATATTAAGAATCTAACATTTGAAGTTATAAGTCCTCATCTTTATTTCTAACCTGTATGTTCATGTCACTGGCTTTGTAAAAATGGGAGTATTGTCATCTCTTGCTTATATGTTTACGATATTTGGTAACAGAGGGGATTACTTTTTTGGGGTGATTTTCAATTCTGTGTAAAGTTTACATGTTCTCCCCGTGTTGCCGTGGGTTTCCTCTGTGTGCCCCAGTTTCCGCCACAGTCCAAAGACATGCACCGTAGGTGAATTGAATATATTTAATTTGACCATAATGTATGTGTGTGAATGAGTGTGTTTGTATGTTTCCCAGTACTGGGTTGCAGCTGGAAGGGTATCTGCTGCATAAAACATATCGTCACCTTAGAATTATAAGGTTCTATCTGACATGTTTGTCATATTAATTGACAACTTATTTACATTATGGGATGTTTTTTAATAATTTTATAATTTTTTTTTTAGACTTTTTATTGAAAAAAAAACCAAATGTTACACACGTACTGTTTGGTATGGAACTCAATATCTGAAGCTCAAAATCATTCAGAACGCAGATAGAACCTTATAATTCCAAGGTGACGATGTGCTGGATAAGTTGGCGGTTTATTCTGCTGTGGTGACCCCTGATGAATAAAGGGGCTAAGCTAAAGGAAAATGAATAAATGTTGAATAAAATATTATAAAGTTATTATACTTAATAGTTACCAGTCACCAGAAATGAGACATGATCTCTTTAGGAAATAAAAAATGAAGGTAAATATTTAGATTTTATTTGTTCATTATTTCCTATATTTCCTGTGTTTTTAATTGTCAAAAAAGAATAAATATTACAGCATGTTTATGTGATTGTTAGCAAACAAAATAATGTGAAAACTGATTAAAGGGAATTAGCTCAGTGCCAATAGTTTAATAAATTCATAGATAGAAATGGCCAAAATGATCACAAATGTTTTTACAGACACTAAAGTCACAGAAAAAACCCTGAAAGGATCAGACAAGCAATTTATTTTAGTCTGTGTAGAAACTGTCCGTCTTTCATTCATTTATTCATTTTCTTTTCGGCTTAGTCCCTTTATTTTGTCCATCGTTCAATCAATCATAAAAAGTGACAGACATTCAAATCTACATATATGCTGAGCTATTTTTATGACATAAATCGAGCTTGAAGTTTGCACAGAGAGATCAGACTTTTGGAACAAAGCATGTCTCAGGGGTCTCTCGACCCTTTTCAATCAGTGCTGTAGTATCTTGGAGGTTGACGTCACTGTGCAGGAACGAGCTCAATTGCAACACTTCAGAAAGCTCGCGGCTGACTTTGTCACTCCCACCATCTTGGAGCATGTAAAACTGGATCCAGGCAAATAAGTGGCCACTCTCACTGACCCGATTCTGTCGGCAGGCTGCAGGCTTATCAATGGAGCCGGCCGGGAGACACGCTGTGGCAGTGAATAGCTTGTTAACTGAGCAGCGATGGACTGGGATCAGCGATAATGCCGTCGGAACAGCTCCTGAAAAATCACAGCAATGCTACACTCATATAGTCGTCAGTTCTTTCTGAAGTTCAGCTCAGTGACGTCTGATGAAGTCAGTTTGTTTTTCTGAGTGATCAGAATAAAAATGTTTCACTGTATGGGTTCGACTGATGAATAATGAATGGAAAATGTGTTTCTTTGACTACTATAAGAAGCAAAACCTACGTCTTTCCATATGAATAAAGGAGAATAAAGGCAGACTTTTATACACTGAATATGAATGGCGAGCATTGCTCTCAAGCAAGAGTTTGCTGTTAATTTATTAACCTTTTTTTAAAGTAGATATTTAGAGAAGATTTTTTGCTCAAACCGGGGTGCACTGTTGATTCACCATGCAAGCTAATGGCTAGTGAGTCCAAAATAAAACATGTACAGGCAAAACTAAATTAATACTTTTGTTTCCTTATGATATATTGATGTTTTATGAAATAAAACAATATATTATGTTCTTAACAGCAAATATTACTACACAACAATTGAGTTTTGGTAAATTTATAGTTGTAAATTTGCTAAATATATATAAGCACAACATGATGTTTGCCTAATATTCAAATTTTTTGTGGCATGAAATAAAAATCCATCATTTTGGCATATACAGTGTATTTTTAGCTATTGCCTAAAATATACCTGCACAAAATAAAGCCTGGTTTTGCTGTTCACAGTCACATATATGCATACTGTATAACTATAATTGTACTCTGGCAAGAAAAACAACAACAACAAAAACAATCATATTTGTCACACATATAATAGACATAGACCTACTTGTTGTCATATAAGAATTTGATTATGCGGTGTTTCAATCAAGATCACGATATTTTAATGATTAATAGGTCAGCTTTAGTTTCCATAACACAAAAAAAATTATATTTTTGCTGCTTGTTAAAACTACTTACTTAAAATGGTAAAAAAAAAAAAGTATTTTTGGGGACAACTTAATTGTCTTATGTTCAGTCCAATTAAATATGTAATAAGGATTAAGTTGACTTAAGCATTTGTGTTTAGACAACATGTACACCGTGAAAAAATCCTGGTTGCCTTAAATTTTTAAGCTGAATCAAATTAGCTTTATGAGTCCATTGAACTTATATCATCTTAAACTGAATTGAAACAGCTTGTGTAACTTATAAAATCAAGTTAGAATAACTTAGTTTAAGTTGCAATGAATTAAAACATATGCTGTCATGACTAATTGATCATATAATTTCTTACAGTGTAGGGATTGTGTGAAACCCTGCAATTTTTACAGTGGACTTTTTTTTTACAGATTTTTTGCCACTTGATCAAGCTACTTTAAAATGAGCTAAATCAATACAATTCTTGAGTTTTTTGGGGGACAACTAAATAGTTTTATGTTCAGTCCACTTACATTTTTAAAATGAAAATCGGTTAACTCAACTGTTTTGTGTTGGGACAACATGAAGGACTTGTGTGGGACCCAGCGTTTTTTAAATTGTACTTTCATTGAATTGAACAGGACACAGTCCGACAAAAAATATCTCCTTTTGTGTTCGCCCCCTGGTGGTTGGCAGCAGTACCTGCATTGTACACCGATGGGAATTAAGCCAGCCTAAAATATTACAGATTACACCTCAAATATATATTTTTCCCAAGCATGGTTTTCACCGTTTCTCACCATTCTTATGATTGTTTTTGTATATGTTGGAGATGTGTCTATATATGCTGGAGATGTGTCGTCCATTTTATTTTGCAGTCTACAATTGAAACAGATTGAATGTATTGTATACGACACACAATTAAACACTTAACTGAAATGAACATATGCTGTATGTAATTAGTCTATGATTAAGATCATTTATACTATTTTTCCTCTGTAGTGATCCATATGTTTATCTGCATAATGTATAATTAGAAGGAAGACTCCCTGAGACGTGTGCATTGCTCTGTGTTTTATACACGGACTCTTCATGTGCTAAATGTGTATGTGTGTGTATGTTTTCTGCAGGTATTCACGAGTTCCCTGATGATATCTTCACCCAACAGGAGCGACTGGAGGGGGCTGTAGCTTTGCACGTTCTGTTTGTAAGTATCTCTGCCATCTACTTTTCTTTTTCAGCGTTTGAGACAGTAGATTGAATGGTTTATTCTAGCTGACACACTTGAAGTGAGAAGCCTTTGTTTCATTCAGACATTGGTGGCAAAGTCTGACCTTACCTATACAGTATAAAGCTGCAATCACACTGCACTTTTCTCCCCATAGACTTCCATTCATACGCACGCAAAAGTGTCAGACCAGAAACGTAAGGTCGTGCGGCAAGTTTCGTAGTTCGCTGCGTTAGAAAGTTCAAGCTTGATGAACTCTGACCTGTGAAATGGGATCATCTGACTGTGAGACCAATCAAGGATCAAAACATGAACTCTCTGGACAGAATTTTTTTATATGGAGCAATCACTTGCTTTTTAAAAGTCTAATCATCTTGTTTAATCCCGGCCCTTTTCGCAGCGCCGTACGACAGAATTTCGCAAGCTCAAACTCTAGTGTGACTGCGGCATCAGGCTCCAAAGGATTTTCTAAACGGCCTGCTCATTGTGCACATGAATGAGTTGATCATGTTAATTTTCAGCTTAATTGACTTCACTTGAAGGAAGGTATTAACGCAGAAAAAGGTTTGTTCCACCTAAATTGTGTCGTGGGAGCTTAGTGTTTTATCACTGTACCGTAATAATATTTGTTTCTTACAATTAAGTTAAAAAGAGAGAGAGAGAGAGATCACTTGGGAATGTTTAGATTCTCTGGATTTGGTGGATTCATGGGTTTGAGTAAAATATTAATGCTTGATTTATTCAATAAAGATCTGGAAAAATCAAATAAAAACAGAGTTGTTTTGTGTGTGTGTGTGTGTGTGTATGTGTGTGTGTGCGTGCTGTTGTTGTTCGTTGTTGTTTCATAAAATAACAGTTGGTCTTAGTTGTTAAATTATTCCTCCAAATAGTGATTTCCTAGCTCTTCTAAAGTTAAAAGGTAATATTAGTATTATTCATCTAATAACAAATATATAAACATATGAAAACATGACCCTTTTTATTATTTTATATGTAAAGTATTATATTTTATATTATATATAGATTATATTCATATTTTATATATTGATTTATTAATTTTCTTTTCGGCTTTGTCCCTTTATTAATCTGGGGTTGCCACTGTGGAATGGACCGCCAACTTATTCAGCAAATGTTTCACACCCAGCTGTAACTCATTACTGGGAAACATCCATACACATCCATTCACACACATACACTACGGACAATATTAGTTTACCCAATTTACCTTTGGACTTGTGGGGGAAACCGTAGCACCCGGAGGAAACCCACGTGAACACGGGAGAACATGCAAACACAGAAATGCAAAAAGACCCAGCCGAGGCTCAAACCAGCGACCATCTTGCTGTGAAGCAATTGTGCTACCCACCGAGCCACCGTGACGCCATATTTGATTTGTTTTTAGCTTAATTTAATATCTTATATTTGATTATCTTAATTTACTATTTGGAAGAAATTGCCATTAGTAATTTACACTAAGTCAGAAATATATATTCTTACTGAAACACTTAAATTGAAATAAATAAACATAAATTAAAATTCCAGGAGAATTTCTATGTTTTTTCCATACTTGTATGCATATCTTCTTTGCCCAGAAATGATATTGAAATTGTATAAATGGTATCAAAGATGCTAATTCTAATGCACTCTGTAATATTATGTAGAATGTGATGAAGCCTGTGCCCATTTGAAGGGTTTCCTTCAGCTATCACATGAAACCTGAAAAACTGTCTACCACAGTAATTGTGCATATAGCAATTGTGTATAATAGTCTTTGGCAGTCTATGTGATGACACAATCATTTATTTACAACAACACATAATAGGACTCTCTCAGCCAACAGCATTTCCTATAGTTTCTGTTCTTTCATTAATTCCTTTGGGTGTTCTCTAGTGTTTTAAAAAGGAGCACACGTTAAATAACAGTAGCAGTTGAAGCAGACACTTTTTCAGTCATGACATGAACTTTGATTCAATAAAACGATAATACACCCAAATAACCATATTTATAGATAATCCTACACTCCAAAAAAATAAATGCTGGGTTGTCGGAAGCCAATTTTGTTTTTTATGTCAACCTAGCATTTATGAAAATATAAATCCATTATACTGTCTCTTAGAAATGAAATCAGCTGTAGTTTTATTTGTTGTTTCTGAAGAAACTAATGCATAATTCAAACTGCATGATTTTTAAAAAAAGTCTTTTCATACTGCATGACTATCTGGGGTAGCACTCAGTCGCTGCTGTGTTTAAACTGCAAGGTGGTTTGGCGAGAGGGGGTTTTACACTGCATGACTTTACAATAGGAAGAATCACTCACAACGTTGTCTCTGTCAGAAGTGACATGGAAGAAATGGAGGTCACATAGTATATGTTTTGGTTTTAACTACATAATGAGAAAGAAGCGTGTAATGGGGAAAATGTACTTACTTTGCTCACCTGGCTTTTGAAGAAAATTAGCAATTTCTCCTTAACTTTTTTCTTAGTCGGCCCGATTGTGGTATTGCTCAGATGACACGTCAATCAGACACGAGGGCTGCTGCCAAATTTCCACTAGTCTTTCCTCCATTTTTTGGGTCCAAATAGACTGAAAAAAAAAAAAACCTTTTAACTCCTTCTCCACCGCCCTGCTGGCCTGCAGATACCATACTAGTGAATGCTGCTCTCTCATTGGCTGTAGGTAATCCCCAATGTTATTTTCAATCAGAACACCTTTCACACAACATGATTTTGAACCGATATTTAGCATGCCAAAAATCTCACAGTTGTCTGCGACTCATCTCGCGTCTTTGATAGTTCATACTGTGTGATTATTGCTCTCGTGAACGAGCACCGATTTGCCTGTGATTTCAGGCATTTGTCAGAGATTTCTCAAAACCCAAAATCATGCAGTCTGAACTCGGCATAAGAGATGAGTCAAAGCTGTTTCTGTGGTAACTGACATCATGCTGCAAATGATGTTGAGAGTGCTTAATTTATATTGAACCTGGAACATGAGTTATGACACTAAAGGAATTAATGTTTATTAAACTGCCCCATTAGGCTTTTTGGATTCAGTCTGTCATGTAGTGTAGCTTGTAGCTTGTCTGTGAATGCACAAGATCAAACTCTATGATAAATGGAGTTATTGTCACCCAAAACGAAGAACTGATTCTGAACTGCCATGAAATGTGTCATCAGTAAATTCAGTTTTTTTTTCACAGACAAGCCATCCGTAGGTTTTAACAGTGTCTGTTAACAGTTAACAGTGTCTGTTTTGAGCCTCAAACACTGTAGTTGTAACTGAATCCTGGTAGTGTTTGATTTGTGTTGTGCTGTGCTGTTTTTTTTTTTTTGTCCTATAAAAAAGTCACTTTGAGTGCTTGCGTATTTTTGTTTTGCATTTTAGAATAAAACACTCCACATCCCAACTGGAGTTTTGCCTGCTTTTCAGTCTTAATTAGTGATTTAATTGTGTCACATTTATTTTATTTTATTTTATTTTATTTTAGTTTAGTTTAGTTTAGTTTAGTTTAGTTTAGTTTAGTTTAGTTTAGTTTAGTTTAATTTAGTTTAGATTAATTTAGTTGTTTTTTATTTTAGTTTATTTTAGTTATTTTTTATTTTATTTTATTATTCATTTTTATTTATTTGTTATTACTATTTATTTTATTTTATTTATTTATTATTATTTTGTTTTACAGTATTTTTCTGTTGTTAAGTGATTTGAGATATAGGCACTATACAAAATATAGTTTATTATTATTATAATTATTGTTGTTGTTGTTGTTGTTATTCTGTTCTGTCCCCATCGTTGCAAGCTATCAGAGTGAAAAGTGTTCATCATGCATGAGGATCTCCTGCCCCCATAGGCCATGTCTGAGCACACTTTTAAGTGAAGCATGCCATGTGAAGCAGGTGCTGATGCAGTACTGTGTGTTCCTGCTGAAATCCCCTGCAGGCTTGGTTTGACACAGCCATTGTTGTGCGTTGTTTAGGTAGTTGCCCATGTAAGCGGAGAGTGAGTGGATGGTAAAAGCTGCAGTGAAAACCCTCTAAGACTCCCTCCAGCTGTTTACATGTTTTATTTATCTTTAGGGGCTTCGGTAGCCCGGCTCTGCCTTGTCAGAAGGTCAAGAATAAAAGGAAGGGGAGGGAATGAGAGTGGAGCGGACAGGGATTACATAATGGGCACACAGTCGAGCATGGCAGTGTGCGTGGCGGCTGAATTAGATGCACTGATTGGCAAAGTCTTGGCGGGGAAAACAGTTGGCAAACGGGTCCCATGGGTGAATGGAAGCTTGCTTTGACAGGATAGTGTGCGATTGCGTCCATATGCGTGTATGGCAATGCAAGCACTGTCTGAATCCATGCTCATGTAACATGCAAAATGCGTATAATTAGGATTTGTTTATTTATCGGGGGATAGTTCGCCCAAGAATGAAAATGTCATCATCATAAATCATTTACTCAAGCTCAAGTGGTTCTAATCTTTTATGATTTTTGTTCTTCGGTTGAACACAAAGCAAGATATTCTGAAGAATGTTGGAAACCAGTAGCTATTGTCATACATGGCAACTAAATACTATGGAGGTTAATGGCTGCTGCTTTACAATGTCCTTTAAAATACTATGTTTGTGAATGTGTGTGAATAAAAGCTCAAACTTAAATAAATGAAGACAGAATGTTCATTTTTGGATGAACTATCCCTATAAATCTTTTGTTTACATTCATGGTAGACACTCTATTCAAAGTGATTTATGTTACATCTGCACTTATCAAGATACTGTAGGTTTGAAAACACTACTTTTTCTTTATTTTGACCTTCCATGCACACAGAGACGTCATCATTTTTCTTGTGTAAACAGCATATTGTTTAGAAAATGGAATATTGAATAGATAATAGAGAAATAAGGCACACTAAAGCATAGTGCTGCACATTATGGGCAAGCCGCAGAGTATAAAACTGATGCAGTAGTACAAAATTGACAAAGATTATTTCAGCAAAACATAATCAACATATGATTTGCAATTTAGACAATACATGTAAAGGCAATTTTTATTTGGTTAATAACAATTATTATCATATATCTTTTTGTATAATCTGAGTGAGCCCTCAAGAATCATTTTAGTGCAGCCTTTAAGTGTTCTAATGTGGAACAGACTCCAGTGTGATTTTTTTTTTTTTTACAATTATTATATCATGATATAACAAAAATTTGTTTATATATTTGAAATGTGCACATATTATGCTCTATGTAATATTTATTTTTCCATCAGTAAATAAAATAATTGATAATAAGTTCAGACAACCAACACCTTAAAATCTGGTGACTCTTGCATAAAATTGCATAAAAATATCAAAATATCCAAAATAACAATAGAAAGTATTGGCATGGGGTCTCTGTTTTTGTGGGCGATGTTTGTCTAAATGAGAGAGAGAGAGAGGTTTCATTAATGTGTATGGGTCTGCGTTGTTTTGGATTCATTAGACAAATAAAAAAAGACTTTTGATTTTATTTTTATTGAACAAATTAAGAAAAAAGAATGCTTAGAATTTATGTGATTGGTTTATGGGAAAATTAGTTTGCCATTCATTTCCCAACGGTGCCCATTTTTGGGCACAATGAGAAAATTAAGGAGGTTATTTTTTTATTGTTTGTTTAGTTCCACTTAAATTTATTGACTCAAATCCCCTTTTTTCTATGCGCTCAGATGGCAAACTTACAAAAACTGCTCAAGTCTTCAACTGCTTAGATTAAGGAAACTATTTTTGAAATCAAAGCTAAATGATTTTGCACCCCCCCCCTCCCCCAAAAAAAGTATTTTGAAATGGTTAACGCATTCATTGTTTTCACATACAATATATGGCATTTCATGCATTCTTTGGGAATTAAACCTACATGCTTGTTCTTGTAGTCTGTTTGTATATGTAGTACATGCACTCATTCACATACATGTTGCATGTTAAGAGGTCATGACATCTGTGACTTACACACACCCATCTGACCAGGCAGATGTTGGAGCAGCTAATCCCCACATGCAGCTCTTTTGTGCAAAATCATGTTAGACTCCATATAAAGCATCATGAAAGAAAAACATCAGTTTCATCCCTATTGTGTGCGAGACAAAATAAACTTTGAATCCATCACTCTGTAATGGGCACCAGCTTCCATCAGTGTCTTTCTGTCATCTGGACACTTTCTAAGAAAAGGTCTGCATAGTCCCAGTAGGCAGACGTCCCAATGGAGGACAGATTGCTCTGAGAATAACAGAGTTTAACAGTGTCAACACTCATGTACTCAAATGTGCATGCAGGAATTTCACTTTGCACACATTTTGTTCTCCCCGCAGTGGCTTCTACGAGGTTTTTTTAAAAACTTATGTAATATGAGGCTTCATCATATGGCATCAACAGCAATCTGATTTAAGGTGCTATTTTTTTTTTTTTCAAACTGGACTACTATGACATTATAGGAATAAAATAGAAGTCTGTCATGTTTTCTTACCCTTGTGTCTTTCCAAACTTAAATGGTTTTGCTTCAAATAGAAAATGGTGACTGTTTTTTTTTCTGTATAACGTAGTGGTTATTAACCTTTTTTTTCCCTCGAATGCTCCTTTTGTTAACTGCATTTGACTTTTCCGGTTGTTTGAAAAGTGCAAAAAGTTGTGCTCAATGCTTTACAGATATTCTATAAACTAATATACAATAATAATAAAAACCTGTTGGTGTAACTTCATTTAATTATGACACACATCTCCACTCATTTGAATGGCTTTATTTCAACTTATTTTAGGCAAATGGAACTCAAGATATATATTTTTTATTTTGAACCAGTAATGTCAAAATCACTTTACTTTTTTTTTATTATTTCAAATCACTTCAAGATCACAGCATACTGTTGTTGAGTCAATTAATCTCAATCACTCAATTTGACAACCAGAAATATGTTATTTATTGCAGTTTAAATTTAACAACTCCTTTTTGTCTGAGAATGATCTCAGAACTAGCATTAGCACAGCCACGGGTCACTAGATGAGCCAAAAAACACCAGTGTGTTCATGCCAACACACAAAGAGGGCTTCTCTTCTGCAGGACGGCAACCTAAAAATTCTTTTAAATCTTAAAACTAAGTGAAGAATACCTTTAAAAAGTCTTTCTTTTAATTTCAAACACCTAAGATTGCTTTCATTGTCAACGTTTTCCCCTGGTTATGCAATCCCATGCAAAGCATGCTAGGAAATATACATCGACTACACAATATACAGTATATAGGTTATATTAGATATTTACACCAACTTAATTCCTTCATCTTCTCTCTCCAACACAATTTTTAGAAATTCACTTGGTTTATATGATCAGTCTCAATTCAAACTTAGCAGGTTATCAAAGCCTCTGATGTGAGTTTAAAGGTCCTGTGAAATTAAACCTAAAGTAACATCAGTAATCAGGACATCAGTAATCGAATTATTTGCCTTAAAGACAATAATATGATTAATTAAGGTGTTTATATGAGTTGCTTTTTGAATGCTCATTTCATGATCTCCTTTTACATGTTATAGCACATAGTTTATTTGCATCACCACGTTATCGACATTTCCTCCGGAGTTTCATCTAATTCCGGGTGTTTCATTTTTAAGTTTAAGTTTTAAGATTTAACTGCAGTTTGGCACTTTCACTTTCATTCAGGAACATTTCATGCATGCCCCTGTGACAAACTAGATATTGGATGTGGGTATGAACTGCTGGAAGAGTGTTTTTTTAATGGAATTTGATACCACATGTCGTTTGGGAAATAAAACCTCAGCATTTCGCAATGCAAGTGACTGTGGTCCTTCACTGAGTCAGCAGGTGCAGAGATTAGTGTTAAACAGCCAAGTGTGTATATACTATCCTGTCGCAAAATGGCGCAAAAATCCTACATGATTAATAGTTTGATTGCGGTGTTTACATGTCTGTACTGCACTTCAGTAATGCGACTAAAATCGGCACACTCCACATGTCTTAACTCAAATTCTGTTTAGTTCGATTATCACTTTAGTCGAATTAAGGTAATCAAAAATTGCTGTTTACATGGTAAACTCCTAATCAGAGTATTTTCTTAATCATATTAAAATTATAGTCCATTTAAACGTACTCAATGACAAAATTCACGTTTAGAAGATATAAAAGTTATATATACTGTAGATCTATAGCTTGCAGTTTGTTGCTTACGCCCAAATGCATCAACGTTTTGTTTCACATCAATTTATTTTTTCATGTTTCGCATTAAATCTTGACAAATCAAATGCTCTCTAGTATCAGACATGCCCCACCCCCTTTAAGATACTTTTCATTAAACGGACTTGAGCTCTGCCGTTCTCACTGGCAGATCTGTGATAAAAACAAAACGATCTGGGCTGATTTTTAAAAATGGCAGGGACTACTCTATGTCCCACCATCTATTTATTTATCAGTTAAGAAATTTAATAAAATTACACATTTCAAAATACTTCTTGGGACATTTAACATCTTAATCCAATTAAAAGTTATTTAAGCAACAAATTGTGGAAAGAAAACTTATATTCATTACAAATACAGCCAGTGAGTTTTTTGAATTGATGCATTTATTTGAGTTTTTCTGGTCTGGAAATAGGCTTAAATAGGCTTACTTTCACAAATATTTCAAGAAGTGTTGTATTAAATGAAATAAATGAAATATCTTGATTTTTAGTTGTTTGTACTATTTAAAACCACCTTGAGGCCATGTGGTTTTCTATTCACTTTTTTTCTGTAAATGTCCCTGTGTTGTCAAAATATTTTGTTAAATGCTAATTTTGTGTTCACACTTTCTCTCTAAAGGCCATGTATATGTTTTACGCACTGGCACTGGTGTGTGATGACTACTTCGTGCCCTCTCTGGAGAAGATCTGTGAGGTGAGACATTTACTGTGTCTTAGTGGTCTACACCTGATTAATCTATATGTATAAACAATACATAAACACAATATAGAAGTACAGTAAATCTACAGTAAATATAGAAAATGCATGTTTATTTGTGAAAAACGGTTTGATGGAAGTTTTATGATTTTTACTCCACAAGTAAATGTAAATAATTTTAAACTTTATTTTTCAAACGTAAAATCAAATATAAATATATATAAATATTTTTATTAATATTGACCCACAATTCCTGGAGGCCAGCTATAAAGAATTCTGATCTTGCAGATTTGAGTTATATCTTAAAATTATTATTATTATTATTTCAGAATTGCAAGATCTGACCTCACAATTGTGAATTAATACTCTCAATTCTAACCTGTGAAATTTAAAGTTGCAACATGTACACATCGCTCCCTGTTTGCATGCGCAAGCCATGCATCTCCATTTGAAATGACAAACTTGAGCACACGAAAAGCACGATATACAAACGGCCCCGTATTCCTTTGAGGCTGGCTCCTCATCTGGTGCGAAATGTCATACGAAGAGCTGTATATTGACAGTCAACCATAAGGGAGGAGTGTTTCAGATTCAGATTGCTCATCATTCTTGCCGTTCTGTTTTGGTACACAATACTCACTCACTCATTTTTTGCGTCTCTCTTTCTGTCTTTCTTGTGCATGAACTTGCTTCAGCGGTTACACCTGAGTGAGGATGTAGCAGGAGCCACGTTCATGGCAGCAGGAAGTTCAGCACCAGAGCTCTTCACATCAGTCATAGGTAGGTCCACACTGAATCTGATGTTTTAACCCATCATTGAGTCTTTTTTTTACCTATGTAAATGTGTTTACATATATTATTATTCAGCTTTTATATTCATGTTAGTAATACCATTAACTAATATGCAAATGTTTGTATGATTCATCTGCCGTGCAGTTTGTAAAGTAATATGTTCTGTGTTTTATATATATATTATACGAGATACTAGTTTTGTTTACCGAACAAGTGGATCTAATTGGATTTGCAATGTAAATCTTAAATTAAGTTTAAAAAGTTATTATGTTTTTTCAAATGATTTACTTTTTGGTTACTATACTCTCAAAATCACCCCACGTTAAATAAAATCAATACATGTTAATAATGCATTTGTCAATGAGTAAGAGTTTTGTGCGCT
>CAIGQQ010037872.1:7392409-7405352 GCA_903798035.1 Danio albolineatus | reverse complement strand
TATATTATATTATATTATATTATATTATATTATATTATATTATATTATATTATATTATATTATATTATATTATATTATATTATATTATATTATATTATATTATGGCGCCACGGTGGCCTAGTGGGTAACACGTTCGCCTCACAGCAAGAAGGTCGCTGGTTCGAGCCTCAGCTGGGTCAGTTGGCATTTCTATGTGGAGTTTGCATGTTCTCCCCGTGGTTGCGTGGGTTTCCTCCGGGTGCTCCGGTTTCCCCCACAAGTGTAGAAGAATGAGTGTGTCTGGATGTTTCCCAGAGATGGGTTGTGGCTGGAAGGGCATCCGCTGCGTTAAAAATATGCTGGATAAGTTGGCAGATCATTCCGCTGTGGCGACCCGGATTAATAAAGGGACTAAGCTGAAAAGAAAATGAATGAATGAATGAATATATTATATTATGTTATATTATGTTATATTATGTTGTATTATGTTATATTATGTTATATCATGTTATGTTATGTTATGTTATGTTTTGTTATGTCATGTCATGTCATGTCATGTCATGTCATGTCATGTCATGTTATGTTATGTTATGTTATATATTATATTGCAATTTGCTATACACAAAATAAACATCAAAGAAAGGTTAACTTACTGAAAAGAGCCTCAGGACCCATATTACAGTAAGATAAGTCTGCCCTCTGGTGGTCATATTTAATATTTCAGAAAAAAATAGGGAACAATTTGTCCTATTTGTGTTTATTGAAACTTTTACTCTTATCTTTTTCTTCAAGTTCATCTATGATGAGAAGGTGACATGGTAAGATCATTTACACCACAACATCTTCATCTATCGCATTATATCTGTTTTACATTCTGCCTTGTATTTAGTCCTTTCTTCTGCTTTCTCTCCTCTTAGGTGGGAATCGCTCATCTTAATAGTGCTGTACCTGGTTTACATTTTAATAATGAAGTAAGTTCTTCTTTATTCTGTCACCATGGAAATGTTTCATTATTACATGTATTCATTGCTATTCGTATCTACTCCACATCAGTAAATTGCATCACTGCTGATTTTATTAACTCTCCTTCCTCGGTGTTAATCAGATTTAACTCGCGGGTGGTTCATTTCATCGAACGGCGAAAAAAGAACCCTGCAAATCTGGGTAACGGCACAGCCAGTAACACAGATATCGATGACGGCTGCGACGCCACAGTGGTGCTGCTTAAGAAAGGTAATATTTCAATACCTTGCAGTAAAAATGTTACAGTACATGTTTCATATAAATCATGTGTGCAACTGCTGGCTCTTCATCTAAATTTCTGCTCTGCTGTTCTGTCCATTAGCAAATTTTCACAGGAAGCCGTCGGTGCTGATGGTGGACGAGCTCTTGTCTGCATATCCTCATCAGCTGACCTTTTCTGAGGCAGGAATGAGGATCATGATAACTAGCCATTTCTCTCCTCGTACGCGCCTCACAATGGCCTCCAGGATGCTCATTACAGAGGTCAGTAATTGAACATGTCCAAAACTGTCCCACCTCAATATACATTATTCAACATTTGAAGTGGATCATCACCTTTCATCAAAGTTGGCCTAAAACTATTGAACAACACTGATTTTTCTCCTAAGATAATTTTGAAAAAACTACTACTAGTTTATTTAATTTAAAACACTTCCAATGTAGCCTAGGACAGCAATATCAAACTCATTTTCACCAAGGGCTACTTGCCTATATAATAGCTGACCTCTAAGGGCCGGTCATAACTGTTAGACTGTATGAATTTTACTACTCCTTAACACACAGTGAAACAATTGTCTCTTTATTTAATTACAACATATTAAATGGAGAATTCACCCAAAACTGAAAATTCTGTCATCATTCTGTCTCTTCTAGACTTTCATGAGTTTCTTCCTTGTGTTGAACAGAAAAGAAGACATTTTGAAGAAAGCAGGAAACCTGTAACCATTCACATCCATTGTATTTTTTAATAGATGTCAATGGTTAACATTTTTTGAGTTTTCTTTAAAATATAATCTTTGGTATTCAACTGAATAAAGTAACGTATAGATGTTTGCAACCACTTAAAGGTGATTAAATAGTGAATACATTTTCATTTTTGTGTGAAATATCCCTTTATATAACAATTAAATACATGTGTTTGTGTACAGTAAATGTATAATAGATGTTACTATTGTCTTATCAGTGACGTACAATCACTGTCCAATGAGACAATCCCCTTTTCCTTTCTTTGATCTATTTAGAATAATGAGAATACATCTGTTCCTGCCATCTCTCATTGAGTGCGGCATTCAATGTGACTACGTTCATTTTAATTCAGCTATTTATTTTTATGAGATAATTAATTAAACTAAACAGTAACTCGCATTACATTTTCTAAAAATAATCATAATGCTGCATTTGCACCATATTACAAGCTCTATATTACTAGTGGGATCCTTTTCACGTTTTACAAATTTCCCGCTTGAGTTGAATATCTTGCGCGGAAGACACGGTAGCCGCATTTCACATCAATTGGGTGATGATATCAAATCATGAAGCTTGTTTTTGTTCCCAGGATTTGAAGACACAATGCAAATTTTTATATTATTCTTTTATTCAAATTAAACATTGTAATATTATACATTTACAGTAGATCACCATAATCTTAGGTAAATAGGTTCCATTGCCATTTAGAATTATAACATAGAATTTCTATGATGGGCGACACGGTGGCGCAGTAGGTAGTGCTGTCGCCTCACTGCAAGAAGGTCGCTGGTTCGAGCCTCGGCTAGGTCAGTTGGCATTTCTGTGTGGAGTTTGCATGTTCTCCCCGTGTTCGCGTGGGTTTCCTCCGGGTGCTCCGGTTTCCCCCATAGTCCAGATATGCGATACAGGTGAATTGGGTAAGCTAAATTGTCCATTGTGTATGTGTGAATGAGAATGCATGGATGTTTCCCAGAGATGGGTTGCAGCTGGAAGGGCATCCGCTGCGTAAAACAAATGCTGGATAAGTTGGCGGATCATTCAATGAAGGGACTAAGCCGAAAAGGAAATTAATGAATGAATGAATTTCTATGATAATTGTATAAAAATACTAGTCTGAATTTAATAAGTATAAATACAAATGCACAAATGATGTAGCCTAACAGCAATTACTGTTATTAATATTTCATTATTCATTTAATACTGTATAATACTTGTCATGTATATTTATGTGTACAGTATATCTCCCACTTCTGCCCCAACAGCATGGTGTTGTTACTATAGTACTACTACAGTGACCCCCAAATAATGGTGTATGTTATCTCTTAGTGTATGACATGTACATGAACAAATTATTATTTTTAAAGCTTTGCAATATAAAAATCATGTTCTGTTGTTTACTCAGGCTGATATGTTTGTGTTTGTGTTATGCAGAGGCAGCGGCTGATAAACAGTCGTTTCAGCAATGGTGACTCTGAGGTGACTGTAAAGATGCCAGGAAAGCGCGGGGTGGAGAATGGACTGGCTGGACCGGACCGAGGCCTGAATGGGCGGAAGGGAGGTCATCACGATGATGACAGAGCTGGAGCTGAAGCTGGCACTGACACTGAAAACGAGAACGAAGACAATGAAAACAATGAGAATGATGAGGAGGAAGAGGAAGAGGATGAAAATGAAGGACCCTATGTACCATTCCGCTGCCCAGGTACATTCACAGTGTTAGTGATGACTAATAAAAATACTCAGCCATGCAAAATATCAAAGTTTTTATCACATGCTTTTTTAGCAAAATAAGAATGAAGATTTGGTAACAATGAGGTTCTATCAGTTAATGTTAGTTAAAGTATTTTGTACTAACATGAACAAACAATGGATAAAATGAACTCACGTTGCATTCACTACAATGCAAGCACAACTTCGGTTTTTATTAATGCACAAGTAAATGTAGAAGCATTATTAGTAAATGATATATAAGGATTATTCATTCTTAGTTCATGTTAATAAAATTATTAAATCACATTAATATTTGCTAAATATTTCAGATTTAAAGCACCAATCAAAGTAAAAGCAAACAAATGTTTAGATTTGACAGAACTTAAGAACTTAAGCATTCATATATGTATCATCTAACTTACATTCTACAAAAGAGAAGTCTTATATTTAGAAGTCTTGACATTTAATGTGAAATAACTTTAAACACTAAACTTACAGTATTATTTTTATTTAACGTTTTGGCACTAGTTGGTCATTATAGTTTAATCAAACTAAAAGTATAAAACAACAAAAAATGATTTTAAAAAAAATTAACAAATGATGAGTAAAAAAAAAAAATTATCTTTTAAAAATATTTCCCAAATGATGTTTAACAGAGGAAGAAATTTTTCACAGTATGTCTGATAATATTTTTTCTTCTGGAGAAAGTCTTATTTGTTTTATTTCGGCTAGAATAAAAGCAGTTTTTAATTTTTTAAGAACCATTTTAAGGTCAAAATTATTATCCCCTTTAAGCTATATATTTTTTCGATCGTCTACAGAACAAACCATAATTATACAATAACTTGCCTAATTACCCTAACCTGCCTAGTTAACCTAATTAACATAGTTAAGCCTTTAAATATCACTTTAAGCTGTATAGAAGTGTCTTGAAAAATATCTAGTAAAATATTATTTACTGTCATCATGGCAAAGATAAAATAAATCAGTGATTAAAAATGAGTTAGTAAAACTATTATGTTTGCAAATGTGTTGAAAAAATCTTCTCTCCATTAAACATAAATTGGGGAAAAATAAACAGGGGGGCTAATAATTCAGGGGGGCTAATAATTCTGACTTCAACTGTATATTTAGTTGAATATGGAAAATAACTGGAATAATCTTTATAGACATATAAAATATCTATTAAAAAATAGCAAAAACAGAAAATATAAATGTTAAAATCAAGATTAAAAACATAAAAAATAATGTAAAAATAAAAACAATGTTTCAATCTTTAAGTAACATCTACATTGTCTGCTACATTATTGGCAATGATGTTAAAATGACATTAGTATTGATCTGTAGTATAGACCTGTTTGCATTTCTTACTGACCGTGATTTTCTCTTTAAATCAGAATCAGGCATATACTAATGTCAAACATTAGTTAAATCAGCAGACAATTATGAGACATACTGACAAATACAAAACATCTTTAGCCTACAAGTAATAAAAATTATTCATTATAATGGTCATTGAAAGCATAATTGCTACAAAATGCACATATGTATCAAAAAGTGTGACATGCTGGAGTAAAACAGGCTCTCAAAACTCCAAACAGAATTAGAAGCGAGTAATGCTAGCAAATAAGATTTGAAGCATTTTATTCCAGGTTTTTCGGCTTCAACCATTAGATCTGCCCTTCCACAAACATTTGCATGACAGGAAGTGTCCTGTGCGCTTCTCTGAATGCCAGTGTCAGTTAACAGACTGGTAACTCAGTTGGTCTCCTGATCTCATGCAGGTGGAGGCATAAATAAGCTAAAGTGGCTGCTGGCCTGGCCACTCAGTCTGCTGCTGTTCTTAACCGTGCCCAACTCTGCTAACCCACGCTGGGAACGCTGGTATATGGTCTCCTTCATCAGCTCCACCATCTGGATCGCTTTCTTCTCTTACATCATGGTGTGGATGGTAAGGTTTGACACACCGATTGTAAATTCTCAAATTTAGAAAGGATTTCTTAGAATCATTCACTGAGCTGTCGAATCTGTCATGACAGGTCACAGTGATTGGTTACACTATGGGCATCCCCGATGTCATCATGGGCATCACCTTCTTGGCTGCTGGCACCAGTGTTCCTGACTGTTTGGCCAGTCTAATTGTGGCACGGCAAGGTAAGAATGAATCATTATGTGTTTATGTTTCAGCATAGGCGGCACGATGGCTCAGTGGTTAACACTGTCGCCTCACAGCAAGAAGGTCACTGGTTTGAATCCCGACTGGTCCAGTTGTTATTTCTGTGTGGAGTTTGCACGTTCTCCCCATGTTCGCATGGGTTTTCTCCGGATGCTTCGATGTCCCCCACAGTCCAAAGACATGCGCTGTAGGTGATTTGGGTAAACAAAATTAGCCTTAGTGTATGAGTGTGTGTGAATGTGAGAGTGTATGGGTGTTTCCCAGTACTGGGTTGCAGCTGGAAGGGTATCCGCTGCGTAAAACAAATGCTGAAATAGTTGTGGCAACCCCTAAATAAGGGACTAGGCAAAAGGAAAATGAATGAACAAATAAATGTTTTAGCATTCCTTCACTTAGTAAGATAATTGCTTTGCTTTGTTATGAACCCAACAAGTGTTTTTATGTGTTTAAAAAAACGTCTAATAGACAACCAAACATAGATGTCTTGGCTAAACAAGGCTAAATTTGAGCTCTTCATGAAAATTGAATATACATAAACTAGATTACTCATTAAAAAGACAGAAATGAATTATATGCGAAGTCTATCTAATATTTTGTTTGATGACTAGTCTATATTTAGACTATTGTTCGACATCTATAAGATTTTCACTGACAGCGCAAATTTTGCCTAGTTTTTGCTAGTTTGAACATCTATTAACTATTTTTAAAATGCAACATTGCTTGTTGGGAGGAGATTATGAAAGGGTAAATTGGTTAATTTTTTACAATTTCAGTTTTTATTTTTATTTGATGTCACTTTTTTATCTTAGTTCATTAGTGCCCACATGTTTTTAGCTGCACTGTTTGTTTGTTTGTTTGTTTGTTTGTTTGTTCTTGTTTTCAGTTTATTTGAGATTTATGAAAAAGTTTTTGCTAAATCATTTTAAGCCTTGATATAAACCACCCAGTTTTGAGGTGAATCACAATATTATAATCTTTTAAAAGCAAGGATATACTGTTGTAAATGTTAATCTGTGTCTCAAAACTTTTGTTTTCTTTTGTTGCATGGGTATATTTTTGCAATATCCATGCATCAATTGTATTATTAATTAAATTATTTTTGTGCCATAAATCATATTAAAATCATGTTCCATGAAAATGAGTAATTTTCCTAAATCACAAACCAAAGTTTTGATTCATATTAAGATATATTGCTAAGAACTTTATTTGGACAACTTTAAAGGTGATATTATCGGTAATTAGATTTTCAAATAGTTGTATCTCAGACAGCAAAACATTTGACTGTTTTGACTGAATTTGGGCGCCACGGTGGCGTAGTGGGTAGCACGTTCGCCTCACAGCAAGAAGGTCACTAGTTCGAGCCCCAGTGTCAGTTAGCATTTCTGTGTGGAGTTTGCATGTTCTCCCCGTGGTCCTATGGGTTTCCTCCGGTTGCTCCGGTTTCCCCCACAAGTCCAAAGACAAGTGGTAGTGTATGAGTGTGAATGAGTTTGTACGGATGTTTCCCAGGGATGGGTTGCAGCTGGAAGGTCATCCGCTGTGTATATGCTGGATAAGTTCAAGCTTCATTCCGCTGTGGCGACCCTGGATTAATAAAGGGACTAAGCCGAAAAGAAAATGACTGAATGAATGATTGAATTTGTGATCACAAAAGAACACAACAGCTTTACTGAGGGAAAAAAATAAAAAATATGAAATCATTTATTTCCTGCTGTTTCTATAGAGACAATATATTGTAAGATTAGGCAGACTGCATGAGAAATGAAAGCATGTGATGCCTCTAATATTTTGCATTTGAGTTTCCAGCATCTCACTGTCAATTTCAGGAATGGGTGACATGGCCATTTCCAACTCCATTGGCAGTAACGTATTTGATATCCTGATTGGGCTTGGCCTGCCTTGGGCTCTCCAGACATTGGCCATTAACTACGGCTCCACAGTAAGTGACAAATGGTGTATATATTTTTGTTTAATTTCTCATTTGGTAAATATTTAAAGAGCATTGACACAGCACAAATTAGTCAATTGTTCTAGTTGTCAGTTGTAGTCAAACTAGTGTAAGTACTAGAAGACCTCAGCAAACTTTTGAAACTTTTGAAATGACTTAAAAGAAAGTAGGAAAAGTATTATTAAATAATAATATACAGTATGAAAATGGTTATTTGTTTTTAAATTTGCTCGATTACATTTAACATTCTGAAGAAAAGTGTAGTCTGGCACATTTGTTACCCACGACAAGTCAAGATTTTATTAACACAAAATTGTAGAATCTACAAAAAGTGACTTTCGTAACCGACAATAAAACCGTGTGATCTGACTAGGGCTTAAGTGGGTGAAAGATTTTAATTATTGATTCCTTATTTAGGTGTTTGCATACAATACAATTTGCAAAAGTGATGTTATATACATAAAATAATATTATCTTAGAGGAATGTAAGTAGTTGTATATTAGTATCAATAATTTTCTAATAGCTTTAAATTTGTGAAATAAAATGCCCAAATAAACACTGAAATATCATTCAGGGCAACATATGCGGCCTGCTGGACTTCTTAAATCGACCCACGTTAAGTATTCTTTTAATTTAAGTTCAACCGCAAACAGGTATGATATAAACTGATATTGCAAATCAACAAAAGGGGACTTTCACATATAGCGTCTTTTGCGCTCTCAGTTATCTCAAAAGGAGACGCGGCAGGTTCAGTGTGCAAATAAGAAGGGATGCACATGCGGCATGTCACTCTCATGTTTTCCAGGCGCCACGTGTTGAAAAAATAAACATTTCAGAGTGCCGCGAGTGAACCACAAAGTCATGTGACAGGAACCAACCAGGCAGTTTCACAATTTGTATGGAATTATACAGTATTAAAGGTAGACTAATTACCTCAGATTTGATAAATGCAGAATCCTCTCTCAGTGATGATCATTACATCACATATCCACCTCACGTTCAACCTGACTTCAGTGCATTTATTTAGCCCAACACAGGCTAGAATTCTTTCACTGAACATAAAAATAATAAATAAAGGAATGAAGGAATGGATAGATAGATAGATAGATAGATAGATAGATAGATAGATAGATAGATTTATATGAAGTTGATATTGTGATGCTGGTCTTTTAAATACTTTTTGTGTAAAATTAATCATTTTTTAAACTTTTGAGCTTTTATGAATGTTTTAAATAATAATAATAATAATAATAATAACAATATTAATAATAAATAAACTGTATTAGTTGGGTCCTTTAAAATTGCCCCAGAGTCTAATGTGGCCCCTTGGAAATATTAATTGCCCACTCCTGTTATAATGTATTGGAGGGAGGTTGCATAATATTTGTATTACATTTTTATTGTTTTGCTATTTTTAAAAAAAATGTTTGTCTTTAACCCAAATATAAAACTGTAGGAAATTAGCAGGAACAATTACACATCTAATTTCACACGACAGGCAAATGGAAAACAAGTAGAAACTTTGACAAAAAGAAAACAATCACTCAAGAGTCTGTGTACATAGTTGTCTACCTCTGGCCTTAACTGAACACACATTTAGAGTCTCGGTAGAATAAACAAAGATCTTTGTTTGAAACAACATGCCAACATTCTCCATCTGAAAGCTCTAACATGCTCTTTATGCCTCTCTCCCCCCAGATTCACCTAAACAGCAAAGGTCTGATTTTCTCGGTTGGGCTGCTGCTGGCATCTGTGTTTCTGACGGTATGTGAGAGCGTTTGAAACACTTTTTTTTTCTAAACAAACCTCCTTCGAATCCATCTCTCACATCAACCGTCTCTTTCCCCCTCAGGTTCTCGGCGTACATCTGAACAACTGGAAGCTGGACAAGCGCTTGGGTTTTGCTTGTTTGCTGATGTACGCCGTCTTCCTGTGTTTCTCCATCCTCATCGAGTTCAACGTCTTCACTTTTGTCAACCTTCCCACCTGCCGTGAGGAATGAGCTCCTTTTTTCCCAGTCCTCCCTCTTTGACCTGCTGAGGACAATAGCACAAGTCCTCGATCAGACGCAGAGCGGCTCTTCTTCAGAAGGAATATTTATTTATTGATCTAGCTGATCCTCTGTTGATCCTTTTTCTTTCCAATGGGTGCAATATCGGTGGAGTCTCCGAGTCTGTGGGGTTAGAAGAGGAGTGAAAGGATGAAGGAGCGCTTATGTATGAGGAACGGTCCCGTTGACTGATATATAGACTGTTCGGACGGGACAGGAACGTGATAAATGATGACTACTGCCTGGTTTGATGTGAATACTTTTTTTTATTCCAAAATATTTGACTTATTACACGTTTAAAGATTAATGATGTAAATGTATTTTATGATGGCATTTGTTTTATTAGCTGCTAATTGATTGAAAATGAGGCTGGACTTGTTAATATTGTTAGCATTTTAGATTTGTGAGGGTTTGTTTATTTGCTGAAAGGTACTGGTGACCTCTAGAAAATACTTCTGTTTTGTTAGTTTTCTTTTTTAATTTGGGCATTATCAGTCACTTTATCAACAGTCAAGATGATAAAACCAAACGTTTTGAGATCAGATCAAATATCAGTTTGAAAAAAAAAGACTTTAGGGGTGTTTACACAACACTGTTTCAAAAACTATAAACATTTTATGCATTTTGGCCATTCATTCACACCTACAAAATGGCGGAAATCTTTCAAAATATGGTACCATTATTGTCACCATGTAAATTAAGCAACAGAGCCATGCGCGTTCATAGTACTTGATTAGTCTATAGGCATGTGCGAGTACTTGACAACAAATACAACTGTGGCGCAGATGTGTAGTGTTTTTTTTACAAAGTGACGTCGCCACCTACTGGCCTGGCATGCAAAATGCAGCATTTTTAGTTGATCTGTGTAAACACGGATCATTTTGATGTTGTTTGTACATGAAACTTTTCAAAAAGTCAAAGAAAACTTTTTGTTGTGGTGTAAACATACCCTTAGACAGACAGCGGGCATTTGTTTGCACCTTTGTGGAAACATGTTGGAACGCTGCTAGAGGCATATTTATGTTTAGTGAGACAATATTCTCGTGTGATATATGGGGTTTCTATAGATGTGTTTCTTTTGTCTCTAACGCTCTGTATATACTGAAACAGAGAAAGATTTATTTATTAATTTATTGATAACTATTTATGCACATTAATTTCCTACGACGTACTGAAACAAAACCAACCCACAGCTGTCCCAAAGAAGAGACTGTTCTGGAGTTTCAGCCAGGCTATGCCGTTTTTGTCCTTCAGAGCTTGTGTGTCAGCCTTTTCTACTGGATTCCTTGTCCTTCAACTCTGAATATTATGCACCCTTTTAGATGCACCTTTGACTTGATGCTTAAAAGCGTTTCTACTATTTGATATGGGTGTGACATGACAACAGAGGTTACTGAAGAGACTTTTTCAACACTCCAACTTTGGCAGACGAGGTAAGGGAAAAATATATAAATATACATACATATATATTTTATACTTAACCGTTTTAGATTTAAGATCGGCCCATTCCCTATTAAGAGCGGATGGAGTGAGTGAGACACAAACCTAAGAAGCTGATTAGCAGGAACGTGTCCTGGTAAAATGAAGCTAACGTCTATGTAACGTTGATAAGACTGTTTCAAAGATGTAAATCAATGAAATTTGCTTTTTTCTCTCTTAGCATGCCGCTCTTAGAGTTTAAGAAAAGAGTTTTTCAAGAAATCCTCTAAAAACGAATTAAAAAAAAAAAAAAACAAGGATGCAGTTGATTATATGGATTTTTCTGATGTATCCGAGGCTCTTCTCTTGGCCTTCGTTCTGGAGGATGATTGGAAATACTTTGTTTTGTTTGCCTCTGCTTCTGGGGATCGTAAACAGACGCCACCACAATGCATCACAGCTGTAAGCTTTTATCTGTGGCACAATATGTGGACTTTTTTCTCCTAGCAGAGGTTTTTAGTGAGCTGACAAAAGTAGCTATTCTATGGACTGTTTTAGTCTAGCTAGCAACTTCATGCAGGTTTTGTAGTCCGAAGGCACATTTGCAGGGAACATTTGTGTTTTATGCACTGATACTGGGTGTCTAATTGTTTGTCATATTTTAAAAATAGAATTTAGACGACTTAGAAAACATATCTGGAAGAGTATTGCGGCAAAGTATTTTCTATCACAAAAAGCGACTTTGTATTTTGTAATGCGAAATGTTTAGAGTTGTTAAAAAAAAGTCTGTAGGGTGTGCTTCAAGTGAGTCCGCGTGTTTATTCTTTAGCTCACACAAACAAACTCGTCAGACTGCTTTTAGCATGTTACAAATGAAAAGATCACACTTCATACGACATTCTGATGTAAGAAAATAAACGTATATTAAAAGTAGGATCATTTTTCCCTATAGGCTGACAGGTTATATTAGCAAAATATGAACTTTTCGTTTTCTATAGAGCTCATAACAGACACTGAGGCCTAGTTTTATTCCCCATTACCCCCTTTCAAAAAAACAAAATAAATATTAAACTGCGGGTCTAGGGTTTAAGCAATGTGATATTCCTGGTAGATATAAGCTAGGTGTAATCCAAGTAGAGTGTAAGAACTGTGTTTGGATGCTGAAGATTGTTAGTTTGTTATTTTCTCGTTCGCAAAGCAGGGTATTATAAGAAAGGCATCAGGAAGGCAGGGTTCAACGAAAGTTTTCGTTCATGAAATGCAATAATGTTTAAATGAATTAATTACTGTGTTTGTATTTTTACTTGTAAATCCTAAACATGACAAATCACATTATATATATATATATATACGCATATGCTACTTAAATAAATCAGTAAGAGTAGGAATACGCTCGATACTATGTAAAGGATATTAAAAGAGGCTTTGAGATGCAACTAAATTGGCTTTCACTGTAACTCCACAATAATCCAAAGTCTGAGGACTGCTGCTTGCAGATGATGAGAGATTAATGCCAGTGTATAGATTCATTGATTATTATGGACTGATCAATGCTTTTTGGTCATCATCACTTCTGGAAATCAAAGTGCTGCTGTTTGTTTTTACGCACAAATATAATTATGGTATAATAATAATAATAATAATAATAATAATAATAATAATAATAATAAT